>APFE030699140.1:13362-34224 GCA_000404065.3 Pinus taeda | reverse complement strand
GTGGGTTGCCATCAAGTACAACACATGCATCATAATGCCAACAATCTCCCCCTTTGGACTTGATGGAAACAACACCAACTCACTCTCCCCCTTTGACATCAAGGGCAAAGGGCGGACCAATATATGCTCTTTCCTTGATATGCATTCCGTTGTCCATACTCCCCCTGAGTACTTGCTGAAAACTCTGAATGAGCTCCCCCTTTGTATATGCCATGGTGCACCAATCTGTCCATGCTCCTTCTAAGTACATGCTGAAGTCTCTACTCTGCTGAAGTGTGTTTTTCATGCTCCCCCTGACAGTAAGCAAGGTTTGCAAAATGACCTTCCTATCACCAAAGACTCATACATACATCTATCTCCCATCACAATGGTGATATACCAACAGTTTACATATGATAACATAAGAGAGTATCATCATTCATCCCATGCATAGTGGGAAACCAAGATAGGCCATTACATGACCTTGATATGACTGAAATATTTTATCAAATGACTACAATAGATAGAGACACACTATTACATCATGAGTCTTGATATGACCTTTACATCGAATGATATACATGACATTTATAACAGAGACCAAACACCTAAATAAGATCATGATAAACATCAGCAACGACACTGTATGATCTGCTCCATAGCATCTGTCACCAGCAACTTGTATTAATGCATGAATCGTCAAGGTATGTCCGTATCAACTCATACTTTTGAATAGAATTCTGTATATACATAATCATTCTATCATATGTGAGAAACACCATAGCCATCCAGATCTGCATGGACCAAGTATCATCAATTGGGAATATCTGCGTCAATCAACATATGTATGAAACAACCTATCATCATATAGGTAAGAACTCATCATCATCATATCTCCAACAATGCAACTTTGAATAATCATCCATGTATCCAACCAACAATCCTCATCCATATGTGTGCTAAGAACAATAGGAATCCAACATCATAACTGTAATATATGGCGACAACAGCATATGAGTGACTCATCATCAAGTGAATTCAAGTTATGTACTTCTCCTTATCCTTATGAAGATCACCATGTAAGCACCATTAGAGAATCAACCACAAGTCTGATCTAAATATCAACTATGTAACCCCAAGAATCATCTGAACAGATCAACCATATCATAGCAAGATGAATCATTTATCCATATAAGCATCATCACCAAGGACTATTAACCATAATGCCAACAATGCATTAAAAGCATATGCTCCCCCTAAACATGTGCCATCTTGTTTACTGTCAGATCTGATCATGCATATCCGCAAGAAGAATCAAGACATCATCATTAGAAACAAAACACTTCTAACCATCATTTCCACACATCATCAACAAATTGTAACCATTATCAAACAACGCAAATAAATCGAATCATAACTGATCCTTTTCCTGAACCTGTCCCTACTGCCTTTCCTCAACCAATCATATACGCGACTATGCCATAACCAACTCGCGTATATGCGTGACTTCTCTTTAAGAAAATTGCATATGAGATTTAGGACACTGAAGTTTTACACTTCCAGTTCCCTCTGATTCTGTTATGTCTGTATGTTGTGCTGTGCCGCCTCTTTCTACTGTACTTCTTTCTTCTTCCACATCTTCAAGTGCGATGATGATGTTTTCTCCTTTTGGTATGGTGCCCATACTTTGTTCCTGCATTCCTTAGCTATATGTCCAAGCTTGTTACATGTGTAACATCTTACATGTCTCATATTTCTTCTATAGCAATCAATAGCTCTATGACCAAACATATTGCAAGCAAAGCAATATCCATTAAAGTACCTTGAATGAGATGATCTTTCTGCATGATGGTCTTGAAACCTTCTTCTTCTACATCTGGCTGCAACATGCCCAAGATTATGACATACATAACATTCAACATTATTCATAGGAGGAGTAGAAGACTTTCTTTGAAGAATTTCTTTCCTTGGTTGATGATGAGATTGACCTTTCATCTCCTTATTGAGCATTTCAGATTTTGCAGTCGAGTCCCTTGTCTTACTTTGTGAACTAGATTCATGAAAACCAAGACCAGTTTTGATAGCAGGAGACCTTTGACTATTAAGAATATCATCCAAGACCTTAGTACTATCTTGAAATCGTAAAAGCTTATCCTTATCTTCTAATTTACCTTTCAAAATATTTACCTCAACCTGAAGTTGCCTCTTCCTTTCAAGATACTGCCTTTCTTCACGTTCTCTTCAGCATTTCTTTCATCTTCCAACGCACATCTTAGATTGAGGGAATCTTCATTTTTCTTGTTCTTCATTCCATCCTGCTGCATTTGACGAATTCTGAAGGCACGTTCCAGCTGAGATTCTTAAGCTTGATAACTTCGTTTTTCCTGTTTTTCAATAGCTTGGAGTAGATCTTTATTCTGCTTCTTTGATTCTTCAAGATCTTCTTTTAGCGAGTGGATCGTGGCTTCAAGACTTTCATAGTAACTGGATCTATCTTTGATGGTTGTGCCTCTTTCATTGACTTCATCTCTCAATGATGTTACTTCATCCTGCAACTTCCTTACCTTGTTTCCTTCTTCTAGCTGGGCTTTTAGCAACTTTTGATATTTGACCTTGAATAACTCCCTTACCTTGTTTCCTTCTTCTAGTTGGGATTTTAGTTTGGTAGCTTCTTCTTTGAAGTCACATTCCCTTTTGTTCAATAGATCTTGTTGATCTATGATTTTGTCTGAAAGCCTTTTAAATTCTGCCTCTATTTGATATCTCTCTGATAGTTAATCTTCATTCTGAAATGATTCTGAATCTGTTTTTGAATCTTAAAAGCTTCTTACACCTAATCCCCAATCGATTCTCCCACTGTCATAGTTCTTCTAAGATGTCTTCTCCTGCTTATGAGCTTTCTTCTTAAGCTTCTTTCCCATTGTTCCACGGATCTCCTTCAAGCGATCAAGCTTCTACCAAAGGACCTGCTTTGATACCAGTTGTTGGAAATAATACTGAGAGGGGGGGTGAATCAGTATTATCACGTCAATAAAACTTTTTCATTTCCATATTCAAATTCATATATGCTACTTCCACAACTTCTTATGATTAAGTTAGATGATCCTTAATGAGTGCATTAGAACATTATCAACCATATTATTAGTTAACAGATGCAGTAACATAGAATAGATCATCACACATAATGCACACACATGAACACCATGATATAAGGTGGAAACCCAATGCGGGAGAAAACCACCTGCTGCAAGTCATCTCAATCTTCTTCTTAATAAGAAAATCCTTTTACAATATTTTGTACTGGTGCAGCCTTATACCAGTACGGGACCTACAACCCCCCTTTGCGCTTGTACTAGCCGATCCATTTACTAGTACGCAAGCTGCTACCTGCTACAATGCTCCAAAGATTCCCCTTTTGCTTTTGTACTAGCTTAAGCACTAGTACGTAGGCGCCGGCCTACAATATTCTCTCCTCCAGGTACCACGTTTCGTCAATTTTCATACTGGATACACTGAAGCACAACACATAATCTGAAAGGCCACGTTTCATCCAATTTTCATACTGGATCCATAAACATCAAATGATCATCAAGTACCAGTAAGTCACCCAGATAACCAGATCCACAATAACAGAAAACTAAACCCAGAACACCTTCTGCGGCGTCTCCTGCGGCGCCTCCTGTGGCGTCTTCCTGCGGCGCCTCATGCGACGTCTCCTGCGGCGCCTCCTACGGCGTCTTCCTACAGCGCCTCCTGCGGCGTCTTCTGCGGCGCCTCCTGCGGCGTCTCCTGTGGCACCTCCTGCGGTGCCTCCTGCAGCGACTCCTGCGGCGACTTCCTGAGGCGCCTCCTGCGGCGACTTCCTGCGGCGCCTCCTGCGGCGACTCCTGCGGCGACTTCCTGCGCTTCCGCAGCTGCAACGCTCGAAAGATCACCCTTCACAGATTCGCTTTCCACTTCACTTTCATATAGAACGAGCTTTTGAAACAATAACCCAATATTTCAGATCTTAAGATATTCAACCCAAAAGCATGCCTAAGCCAAATGATCTCCTTTGCTTTATATAGGCAAGCTCTTCCTCAAATCATGGATCATGGGCTCAATAATAATAATAAAATAAAACAATACCATGGGCCAAAACCATAACAAACCAATACCATCAACTCAATACTTGGGATCAACACGTATGTCGAGATGCCATGGTCCAAAAACCATAGGTTCAAATTCCAAGGACTAACTACCATGGACTAAAGGTAAGTTTTCCCACATGAAATAAACTTTTCTCCATAGGTTCAAATTCCAAGGACTAACTACCATGGACTAAAGGTAAGTTTTCCCACATGAAATAAACTTTTCTCCATAGGTTCAAATTCCAAGGACTAACTACCATGGACCAAAGGTAAGTTTTCCCACATGAAATAAACTTTTCTCTGCATAGAATTCCGTGAACTTTTCTCCACATGAATAAACTTTTTAATTCTCATCATATTGAGAGCCATGCCATGGGTGTTGCCATCAAGTACAACACTTTAGCCATACTGCCAACAACTAATACTTTGTGAATAAGAAAGATGGAACTTTTAAAATGTGTATTGATCATAGGTAGCTAAATAAGCTGCTAATAAAAATCAAATATCAGAATCCTAGAATTCATGACTTGTTTGATCAGGTAAGAGGAGCCATTGTATTTTTAAAAATATATTATTATCAATTTTGAATTAAGGGTGAGGAAATATATTAAACGGCTTTTAGAACTAGATATGGGCATTATGAATTTGGTTTTCTTCCATTAGGACTCACAAATGCTCCAACCAAATTCATGTCTCCAATGAATAGTGTTTTTAGCCAATATATGGCCAAATTTGTGTTAATTTTTATGCATTACATTTTGAGTTATTCTAAGATGATAGAAGAGTGTGAGAAACACCTAAATATAGTGGTCCAAATAGTTAAAAATCATCAACTTTATTCCAAATTCAATTAGTGTGAGTTCTACTAGGACCAGATCCAATATTTAGGGCATGTAATTTCCTAAGAAGGAATTGCAATAGAACCTGAAAAGGTCAAAGAAAACCTTAATTGGTCTTTCCCTAAACATATAGCAAATATAAAATATTTTATGGGTATTAGAGGGTATTACCATATATTTGTTGAAGGGTTTTCTAGGTTGGCCTACCCTAAAACCTTTCTTTAGAAAAGAGGAGTTAAATTTGTCTCAACTCAAAAGTGCCAAGAATGTTTTGAATAGTTGAAACATCAATTATTTTTGGCACCAATACTTACAATTGTTTATCCTAATAAAGAATACAAACTATGTACATAAGCTTTCCTAGAAGGAATTGGTGGGAGTTGATGTAGGATAATCATGTGGAAGCATACGAATCTAGGAAGGTGAAAGATCAGGAAAACAAATACATTATGTATTATTTACAGTTGGCCATGGTAATACATGCTTTAAAAAAGTGACACAAATATTTGTTAGGAAATAAATTTATGATGATTATTGATAATATCAGCCCGAAATATTTTTTCAACTAGCCCGACTTAAATGTAAGATAGGTGAGATGGATGAATTTTCTAAGTGAGTTTGATTTTGATATCAGACATACCAAATGAAAAGAAAATAAAATAGAAGATGCATTAAGAAAAAGTGTAAAACATGTTTTTGAAATTTCCCTAAGAAATGTTAAAACAAACCTTGTTGAGAAAATTAAATCAGTGGCCGTAGAGGATAAAATATATAGGAGAATTAAGGAAAAATGGTAAATGAAGCTAGTCAAATAGGAAAATTAGAATATTCATTAAATAAGGATGATTTTTTAACCTTCAAAAACATATTTACATTCCTAATTTTCCTAAACTCAAGCATTTAATCATGGATGACCATCATAAAAATAATTTTTTAGCTCATCCTAGATAACATGAAGTTATTATGACACTTAGGAAGGGATTCTATTGGCCAACAAAGTGGAAGATAAACATATTGTTGGATTATTGAACCTGTTTCCCATTCCTAAATGGAAATGGGAAATTATCTCTCTAGCTTTTATTAGGGGCTACCTAGAACTAGAATACAACATGATTCAAACATGGTTGTAGTGGATAAATTTACCAAACAACCCAATTTATACAAGTTAAATCAAGATATAAAGTTATTTTTTTTTCTAAGTAAGATTAATTCTATTAAAAAGAGGAAAAATATTTACAAAATGATCGAAGTCAGTTCACTGCTCTGATAAGAGCCATCATTCCCAAAAAAACATGAAGCCAAGTGCAGTACCCACATCTTAGAGACACATACGGCAAAATAGAGGAAATCCACAGCCCAGATAACATAGTTAACTTGCCCGAGGTAAGCCAAAACATAACCAAAAAAATCGACCAATGTTGGCAAGAGCAGGCTAATTAGAAGGTGGTTCTTCCACAATTTGGCACCAACCGAATTCTGGCTCATTTGCGGCAGGAGCGACGAACTGATCTGAAGGTCCATGATCTATAGGCAACATCTCTGTATCATGTGTGGTGCCACCTGGGTCAACCCGAACATGCTGAGGTGCCACTCCAAAACCAAGCTGAATCGCAGGAGGAGGACCAGCAACTACTCCAGAGCCTCCCGTATGAGTTTCAGAGCCTTCCACCTGCGTTGTCTCATAGAAGAACAGGGATATGTGGGCAGTTATCTGTGGCTAGTGCAAAGAATTATTGAAGGAAAAAATGGCAGAGCCGGTCGAGGAGGGAGGCCCACGGGATTGGCTAGAGGTGTGACGCTGCTCGCATCCGCTGCGAGTACCTGGATAACAATCCATGAACAATTCACTGGTGGGAGCAGGCGAATCCGAAGTAGAGTTAGTTGGAACCCGCCGGGGTTGGCCTCTAAGGCATTCCATTCTCTGACGAAGACAAGCCATCGAAGAAGGGGCGGAAGAAAGAATGCGAACACGTTGTGCAATGGAACCGAGAACTAACCAGGCTTGAGAAGACCAACAGAGACGTGAAGAACCGATAGAGAGCTCTCGAGTGCTATTTACAATCGGGAGTCCACGAGCTACCTTCGACTTGACCTTCCCAATCTCCCACCCTCCCAACTCAAAGACCTAGCAAGATACAAGACGGATGAACAGGGGGCCAGAAACTGTCAATGAGATGCTCAAAAGCCACCTACCAAAACTAAAAGCCCGAACAAAGTCCCAGAAATGATATACCGACACCAAAACAACCAGATTGAAACCCAGAACCCTTCAATGGAAAGGGATGAGCCTATGGAGTTTCCTTTTGAAGGGAAAACACAACATTTTCGTCACAGGCCCAGAACCAACAGAAAGAACCAGAAATTGAACAGAGGCAAGGGGATGAGCCCAGAGCATCAACTCGTAATGCATCAACACAAACACGCGGTAGTGCCAATTCTTAAGCTGGCCAGACCTTTCTCGAAAAACCCCATTCATAACTGCTACATTGATGATTGCCATCATCACTTGTAGGTTGCAGCGTGTGGAGGGGGTATCCATTGCTGAGGACGCGTAGAATGAGCCTGAACCACTTGACGGGGGAGTTTAATGACTCGCATGCTCGACGCTCGTCCCTTCTTCCACATTTAACACCTCGTACAGGATGGGCAGGTGTCAAGCCGCCTCGCCCCATCCCAATCCTGTCATGTTGATCTCCGCGTCAGTCACTTACATCTAGGGAAATCAAGATATAAAGTTTTCCATATAGCTGAAATTTAAATGCGAGATATTTGTAGATTGCATGGAATACCAAAAATGGTTATATTTGACATAGAAGAAAAATTCACTTCCAATTTTTGGAAAGCACTATTTGGAGGAATGTATCCACAATTGAATTTCATCATTTCTTTCCCTCCTAAGGTAAATGGATAGAAATAAATAATTATGTAGATTCTTGAAGACATGATCCAAATGCATGTGATGGATCAACCCACTATGTGGAAAAACTACTTACCTCTAGTTGATCTTGCATATAATAAAAATTATTGGGCATGATTTAAAATGATTCCCTTTGAAGTCCTTTATGGAGAAAAACATAACACTCCATTGAGTTGGATTTAACTAGAGGACAAACTAGTTTTGGGACGTGATCTATTGGAGGAGATGGAGCATATAGTCAAAGAGGTAAAACATAATTTAAAGACAGCTCAAGATATAAAAAATAGCTATTCAAAATATAAAATGATTCATAAGGAATATAAAGTATGGGTATATGTGTACATTAAATCCAGGTCCAAGAAGAGCACTTTAAAGTTCAAAAGTTGTGTTAAGTTAGCACCCAGGTTTTGTGGAGCTCTTAAAATAATAAGTACAGTATGACCAGTGGCCTACTAGCTAGCCCTACAAGCACACATAAAAGTACAAAATGTAATTCATGTATCACTTTAAAAATATATATATTCATGATATAACTCTTATTATTGACTAGAATGTTGTACAATTTGAACCAAACGACAAGTTCTAGGTCAAGCCTTTGCAAATTTTAGACATGAGGAAAAATTTACTCTAGAATCAGAACATCATCTAAGTTAAAGTGCAATGGAATTACTTTTTACATGAGAAAGCCACTATTGGAAACCTTTGAGAACTATTAAGAGGGGGGGGGGGTGAATCAGTAGTTTGAATTCTTTAACAATTTTACCAATTATTACTTCACTTACTGAATCATGCATATAACCTGGAAAAACCCTGGGTTAAAAATTAATGTAATACAAGTTAATAAAGGTAAAATAACACCATGGTCAAGAGACACTTATTCCAATTTGAATGTTGGGAAAAATATCCAAGTGGCCATTACTTATCATGTATAATCGCTAAGGGAAATTGGAAAACACAATGGCTAAGGCTTTGCAAAGGCAAAGAGATATTATTTGGAATTTCATTTATGAAAATAATGGAAATTAAGAAAAAAGGAACGTGAAGGGTCACAGGTTGCATTGAAGGAGGAAACCAAAGGAAAATAAGGAATAACTGAAGGAAAGGGAGGCCTAAAAATTCTTTTGAGGATTAGTTGGTATCTCTTTTGTCAATTCAATTTTGGAATTAGCTTTAGGGAGGAGAACAACACCAAGAGGGGAAGGAAAGGAAAGTAAGAAAGGAAAGGAAAGTAAAAGAAAGGAAATGAAAGGAAAGAAAATAATGACAAGGAAAGAAAATGATGGCAAGGATCAAGCAACATCAGCAGGAATACTTGCAGCTAAAGATTGGATGTGTGATTTCCTAGATAGTTTTGGCATGCATGGTACGTGCATGTTGGTATATGCTTCTATTGTTGTCCTTGGCATGGATTTTTCTAGGATTGAAAATGGATTTTAACCTAGCCTTTCCATTTATGGATAGCCATGGTGTGATGGGATTATTCTTGGTTTAAGGTTTGGATTTTTGGATGGTTTTGGAATCCGGGGTGAGGTGGTCTTAGGAAAATTCCCAAAGACTTAGGAATTCCTTGATTGGCAATGGAGGGATACATGATAAGGCCTGAGGGTGGAGACAGGAAAATTCCTCAAGGATGGTAAAGAAATTCTAAGGCATCCAATCTTAGTTCGATTTTGTTATCTTGGCACCAATTTAGGTATGATTATGATATGGAGAGGGTGGAGGTGGTTTAACCTATGGATTCCCTTGGTTTTCCATGGATTGGTTATCCCATGAGATACCAAATTTATGCTTGGAATATGGCATGGGGGTGATTTTTTGAAAGAAAGATATGGCTCAACAAATCTATGGTTGGTGCAACCGTGGAGTCCTAAACCCAATTGGTAATTGCCTATGTTTAATGAAAGCTAAGTTCTATTACTTTTGTTAAGAAATAGTACTGGTTATTATGCAGCTTTAATGGATGTTATGTTATGGTTATTTATCTGGTTATATGTCAATTATAAGCATGGTTATATGACAGTTCTCGATCATGGATCTATTCATGTTTTTACTTGTAATTGAATAAATAATGAATTCAAGACCTAATTGATGATATAACAGTTAATGTGGGAAGGTGGAGACTTCTTGTTAAACCTTAGTTAGTTTCATGTCCCTTATGTTGAGACTTACATTCATGACATATAGTTTAAATATCTATCAAGTGTTTGACAAAATGTTAGTCCCGGGGGATGGTCAGGTAAAGTCCTAGTTCCAGTTTTGGTTTGTAAGCATTGTCTTCATGTATTTTATGAGTTCTGGAAGTTTCATGGATTTTTGGGGAGGGGCTTAGCACCAACCTTCGAAAGTAGACTTAATTTTGCAGTCGATGGAACAACACTGACAAAAAAAGGCCACAATCACATTGATGAAGGCCTATGGGAAGGGAGCGATTGGGAACCCATAGTTGTATGGAGGCCTTGGCAAGGGAGTGACTAGGGATCAAGAATAGGGAAAAGTATGTTGTCTCAGGGGTTGGACACCTGGAGGGGTTGGGTTAATCCTTGAGGTCCTGTGGCACCTGAGGGAAGTTAGTAAGTTATTCAATTATTGACTCCATTTACTTAAGGTCACATAGGAGGCTGATTCATATCGTAGTGACCCTCAACTCATGTTTACCCTGGGAAATCCAGTGAATGTGGGTAAATGTGGGAGGACATGTTAGAGGTTAGTATCAGAGCCAACTTGCACTCTCTTTGGGTCATATTTGATACCATAAGGTGGTATTAGAGGATGCTTCAAACAATTGGACTGGATGGTCTATATGCATGTTATGCATGAATTTTCATGGTTAAGGTTTTCATGCATGAGGTTATGGTAGGAATGTTATGTCATTATGATGCTAATGTGTTGGCTAAGATAGATCAAGAGATGCAGATCATCATAGCGATGTTGCAACACTAGACTTTGGGGTAAGAGAAGATCATCATACAGGTATTGTATGTTTGACATGAAACTATGTTGGTTAATGATTTTTATAAGCATTAATGTTGTGTACATGTCTATCATTCAATGGTTGTTGCAGTTACATGTATGATAGATGTTAGTGAATCAATGTAGTCATATGTACCTATGTCGGTTAGTCATGAAGGATTGTAACTTGTTGTTATATGCATTGTGGTCATATGCATGATGGTTATGGTTATTGTACACAGTATCTTGATATTATGTGTATCATGATAATCTGGATTAGTCCATGAAGATGGTTATGGTTATGACATTCATGTATGAGTTGATATGCTTGTGATATTATGTCATAACAATCTAGACTAACTGTGCATATGTGATTGCTATGCATGAATGTAAATTGTTTATGAGTTTATGATGTGAACATGTTATATAGTTATTGTTATGACATCATGGCCTTATTTACGATTAGGTTGATATGTTCTGAAGTTATATCGTGCTAATCTAGAATGATTGTGCAGACAAGATAGCCTCCCCTGAGATACATTGAGGTATGATTTTTCTAATGTCGTCTACTTGGTGCTTGAATGCTTGATTATGCATATATTTTGTGTTTGAGTGTTTGGTGTCTATTATGTCATCTATATGTTTTTTGAATGTTTGACTAGTTGCATGATATGAGTTTGCATCTATAACATTGCATGAAGGGATGAGCTTGTTTGAGATGTTTTCGCTATCACATATATGCTGAGAACAACTTATATGTAATTGAGTGTAAGTAGGTGATAGTTGTAGCATTATGTATTATGACCAATGAATGTGAGTTGATTTTTTATTATTACATGGTTGTTAGAATTGGTAAAGGTTGATTTCAATTAATAGATATGTTGGCTTGATCTTTGGAACATCTAGCTGACATGTGTGAATAGTCGCGGGAAACATGCTTGGTATTATTGTGATAAGGTAATCGTTGATTTGTTTATGTAAATAATATTTGGTTTATAGTTATAGTTGGATCCGTAAAGGGAATTGGAGTCCCTTGAGAGGTGGCATGGATGTGTTCAGTTACAAGGAAATATTCTTGGCACATCAAGGTAAGATAACTAGTATATTTCTATATTTGTTTACACACTGACGGTTATGTGTTTATGGCATTATGATACAAGGAGTTACATGGAAAAGAGACTACCATAAAATCTTGGAGAAGGATCTGGTTGAGCTATCCTTTGGAAGTATTGGGAATCAATAGGGATTGATTCATGGTTTTTGTTGCTAGTCTTGTGCTTTTGGTCTTTTGTGATTTGTTGTGCTTGATTGTGGCTTTGTTTATGTCTAGTTTATGGCTATACCACTTTGTTTGTAGTGGCATATTGCTATTGGTTCTCATGGGTGGTAGGGTAGTCATGAGAAAGGTAACAAGAAATGTAAGGTAAATGGATTTGAGGTGTCAGATGCCTTGGCTATGTTGGGAATTATTTTTATCAATGTTGTGCATGTGTTGCATGAATAAAAAGAGTTCTCTTAACCTAGAACTGTTGTAGTGGCTACAACCAACCTCCAAATTTTTTCCTTAGCTTCGTTTTGGAGCCTCCCTACCAACCATCCTCAGTGGCATGTCTTGCACTGTCAAGTACACGAGCTTCAGTGGTTTTCTACCAGATTGCCAACGTGTGCATGATAGCTTGTTGCATCCCCCTCACAAGTTGTTTCTCCAAACTTGGTCCAACTATAGGATAAGAAGCTCCCTCAATAAATTCTGTGATTCTAGAGAGGAACCAACCTTCCCTCAAGAAATTGTATAGTCCTGACTGGCATCCTGCTGGGCTCGAGATATGCGCAATCCTGCCTATGATCCTTCATTAGAAAAACTATGCAATCCAACCCAATAGTACTACTCAACCCAGAAATTACGAATTCTAGGTAGTAGTCAGCTGCTCAGACTAGAAATTATGTAAGCCCTCTGGGACAGCTAGCCCAATAGCTAGCAGAAATTATGCAAATCCAACCAAGACAACTGCTTAGCCAAGAAATTGTGCAATCCTGGTAGAAAGTCACTTGTTCCTCTCAAAAATTGTGCAATCCCTCTAAGACAACCATCTTTGCTCAGCCCAAAAACTTCACGGATTTTCATCCCAGGATTGTTGGCATTATGATTCATATGTTGTACTTGATGGCAACCCACTCATCTCAGATGATAAATTATAGTGCAGCAAAGTTATTTTCTAGTTCATGGACTTTCACGTAGAGAAAAGTCCACGCACTTTCATGCAGAAAAAGTTCCTTTCATGAAGAGAAACGTTCACGCACTTTCATGCAGAGAAAAGTTCACGCACTTTCATGAAGAGAAAAGTGCACGCACATGGGAAATCTTATGGTTGGTTCATGATATTAGTCTGATAGTTTTTGATCCTATGGTTTTGGTCTGTGGTATTGCATCCAAAAGTGTTGATCCAAAGTACTGGGTCCATGGTATTCAATTGTTATGGTTTTTGGTCCAAATATTGTGAAAGGCCTAAGGCTATAAAAGAGGAAGGAGATCATTTGGCAAGGAATCTTCTGAATTATTGAATATCTGATAAAGTGCTAGATCTGGAATACTGTGATTGGGTTATGGTGCAGATCTGGATCTGAATGAAGAAGGAACCTGAGTGCAAGGAGAAGGATAAGTTCTATTGATGGGTCAAAATCTTAAGGCTGGAATAGTAGTATCTCTATATGATTTTGATCTGTGATATGTGGCACGCGCTTGATCTATAAATCTGATAATCTAGGTTATCTAATATCTGAATGTTTGAAAGAATGAATTTATAGATCTATACGTAGGTTTTTGAATAGTGAAGTAGCATAAATCTCTTGATTTATGTTCTAGCTGCTTCTGTTTATTGCTATAGTGTTCTGGGTTCAGAAGTGGGGTGCGATTACTGTTATTATGATCTGGGTATAGTCATCAGAGAAGTGTTTATTTTGATTCATTTTTGATTGGTGAAGAGGTGATTGGTTGATGCAGAAATTCTTGATGTTTGACTGATGTTATTTGTGGATACAGTCTAAAAATTTATGAAACGTGGTCCCTGGAAGGAAGAGAAGGTTGTAGTCTTCTGCAGGTAGCAGCCTACATACTAGTATCTCAACTAGTACAAGAACTAAGGGGGTTGTAGTTCCCTTCGAGGAGAAGCTGGAAAATGAGAGAGGGTTGTAGCTCTCTGCAGGTAGCAGCCTGCGTACTGGTAAAGGACTGCACCAGTACAAAATCATTGTAAAAAGAAGTTTCTAATTGAAAATATAGAGACATATTGGAGCAGGTGGTTTTCATCCACATTGGGTTTCCACCTTATATCTTGTGTTCTTGTGTGTGATTGTCTTCTGCTCTATTTTTCTGTTCCTGGTTACTGTTCATATGATCTTGATGCACAGATTAGTGTTCAACATCTGTAGAATAATTTAAACTATAAGTTTG
This sequence comes from Pinus taeda, assembly GCA_000404065.3. Lineage (NCBI taxonomy): Eukaryota > Viridiplantae > Streptophyta > Pinopsida > Pinales > Pinaceae > Pinus > Pinus taeda. The sequence continues at coordinate 19,959 of APFE030699140.1, read as the reverse complement.
TATGGTATATGCGGATTTCCTTATCTGTAGTTGCATATATACGTGGTTTTATCTAACTGAAGTAGCATATATGTTCTGGGTTTGAAAAAGAAAATAATTGACCAGATAATACTGATTCACCCCCCCTTTCAGTATTATTTCCAACAATTGGTATCAGAGCGGGTCCTTCAGAAGAGGCTTGATTGCTTGAAGGAAGATCTATCATCATGAGCAACTACGAGAGAGAAGCATCACTCAGACCACCAATTTTTTATGGGACCAACTTTGTCTATTGGAAGGTAAGAGTTACAACCTATCTTCAATATCTTAGTACAGATGTCTGGGATATCATAGATACAAGGTACACTTTTCCATCAGCAACTCCTATAGATCCGGCTGAGAAGAAGCAGTTTGAAACTAATGCAAAGGTTGTCAATACGCTATTAGGATGTCTATCTCAATCAGAATTTGTCAAGGTTATGCAGTATAAAACCGCAAAAGAAATATGGGACAAGATTTTTCTAAGCTATGATGGAGATGAACAGGTAAAAAGAGAAAAACTTCAAACCCTCAGAATTCAATATGAAAATCTCAGAATGCACAATGATGGAAGTGTGGCTAACTATTTCCTATGCATAGATGAGATTGTTAATTTTATTAAAAATTTGGGTGAAGAAATAAAAGAGGCTTTTGTGGTTGAAAAGGTTATGAGATCTTTGTCTTCTAAGTTTGAATCAAAAGTTTCTGCAATAGAAGAAAAGGAGAATCTACAGAAAATTATCATGTCGCAACTACACGGAATTCTAACCGCTTATGAAATGAGGAAAGGGCGACCATCAAACAGAAGAAAAGCCACATTCAAGGCCTCAGGAAAAGGAGATTCTTATGACTCAGGACATATGTTAGAAGAAGAGGAAGAATCAAATTTTGTCAAGAACCTTCAAAGGGGTGCTGGAAGATTTAGGGTAAGTTACATTTCAAATGTTTTGCTTGTGGAAGAGTCGGTCACTATGCTGCCAAGTGTCCTCATAAAGGTAAGGAACCTATTAGATGGAACAAGAAACAGAATGTAAATAAGAAAAACTATTACACTCATGAAGACAGTGATGGATTTTCAAATAGTGATGAAGATGAATAAGGTAATAAGTATAGACTTTTAATGGCTTTTGAAGATGATGATTTCATGGATGCTATAGATGAAGAAGGTCTTTATGAAGAGATTTCTAAACTCAAAATTTGTTTAGAAGAGAAAAATATTATTATTGATACTCTGCGATTCCAATTAGCTGAAAGTGAAAAACATCATGAAAAGTTAGAATGTCAAATAGTGGGACTTAGAAAAGAGATTGAGAAAACTAAAGCTCTTAATCTTAGATTTATTAAAGGATCTGAAACGTTAGATGAGATTATCAAAGTACAACGTTCTCCACTAATCAAGACAGGTCTGGGATATAATGAAGAAGCATCTCAAGCACAAAATCCATCCACCTCCAAAATTTATATTGATGCAGCAAGGAGAAGTGAACAAATTGACAATCAACAGCAAAGGCACAATGCTGCTCACCAGGTAAATCAGGGACATTTTTCTTCAAGAATGAACAGAGATCACCAAGTAAATCAAGGGAAATCTGCTTCAAGGATAAATAGAAGCTACAATAGACCACAGTTAAATCATTGTCAATTTTCCTCAAGAAATAATTTCAATGAAAACTACGATCTTTCGGTCCGCAGGGTTGATAAGCGTAGGAATTTCTTCAATGGCCAATGTTTCTATTGTCACAACTTTGGACACAAAGTAGCTCAGTGTGTTTCCTACAAAACTATCATGACTAGAGAAACTCAAAACAGAGGAGTATGATTGGGATCATGAAAAGGACCTACAATAACTTTTCTACTCTCGAAAATGAAATAGAATGTTCGATTTGGAATAATTTTGGCCATGAAGATTATGAATGCAGGAGCAGGTTTCAACAGGAAGCTCAGAAGGAGAAAGCCTCAAATATCAAAACATGGAGAATGAAAGAACCACAACCAGAAAGATGTGGTATAGCCTTATATGTAGAAGGGCAGGAAAATCAATGGTACATCGACAGTGGATGCTCAAAACATGTGACAGGTGATAAAGAAAAACTTCAGTCATATAGTGCCTTGGAGAAGGAGAAGAAGGTCTCATTTGGAAATGAGACCGCTGCACTCATAAAAGGTAAAGGTTCCGTTCTTTTAAAAGAAAAGGTCAAAGCAGGAAATGTTATGTATGTTGATGGCTTAAAGCATAATCTATTAAGTGTCAGTCAGATGTGTGATCAAGGAACAGAGGTAATATTTTGATCAAATGGATGTAGTGTTCATGATCTTAATACAGGAGAAACAGCGATCAAAGGCATAATAACTCCAAATAATTTATACATATTCAAAGAAGGGCAACAAAAATGCTATCTGAGCAAGAATGATGAACACTGGCTATGGCACCAGAGGTTGGGGCATCTAACCTTCTCACAGATAAGGAAAGCATGCAAATACCAGGCAGTTTGTGGTCTTCCAAACATCAGAATTCCAGATATACAATATGAAAATCATGTCAGTTTGGTAAGAAAACCAGAACTAACTTCCTTGAGAAGGAAGGATCAGCAAGCAGGCTACTTGAGCTTGTCCATACTGATGTATGTGGTCCATCTAGGGAAAAGGTCGCTTTGGGGAGAAGAATACTTTATATTATTCATTGATGACTATTCAAGGATGGTTTGGATAGGACTGATGAAGCACAAAGATGAAGCCTTCGAAAAATTCAAATCCTTCAAAGCTCTGGTTGAAAACTAATCAAATCACAAAATTAAATGCCTTAGGTCTGATAGAGGTGGGGAGTTTACCTCAAATGAATTTTTCAATTTTTGTGAAGAACATGAAATAAGAAGATAATTCTCTACATCCAGGACTCCTTAGCAAAATGGAGTAGTTGAAAGGATGAACAGAACGGTTCAAAAAATGGCTCATGCTATGCTTGATGAGTCTGGAACTCCCGCAACATTCTAGGGTGAAGCTGCATTTGCTGTGGTTGTTATTCTCAACAAAACAAATGTCCGGGTGAACATCAATCAAACCCCTCATTAGCTCTGGTATGGTGAGACTCCTTCCGTAAAATATTTCAAAATTTTTGGAAGCAAATGCTATATCAAAAATACTAATGAACGTCTTGGCAAGTTTGAACCTAGAGCAGATGAAGGCATTCTCCTTAGTTACTCTCCCCATAGCAAAGCATACAAGTGTTATAATAAAAGGCTTGGAAAAATTGTTGAAAGTATTGATGTAATGGTTGATGAAGAAGAAAACACTCCTAGGCAGGTAAGATCTGAATATTTCGAAGATGATGAGGACTATCCATCAACATCAAATTAGATTCACGATGAAGAAGAAACCTATGAATAAGAAACCCATGAGGAGCCTGAAGAACAAATAAGGATAGAAGAAAAGACTCCATCCAGGTACGTTCAGAAGAATCATCTAGAATCTCAAATTTTGGGGCAAAAAGAGGCAAGAATACAAACAAGAAGAACAATTGCAGAAGCTTCAAGCTATTTGGCATTACTTTCCTCCACTGAACCACAAAATTTAAGAGAGAAATGCAAAGATGAATTCTGGGTCAAGGCAATGGATGAATAACTTGAGCAGATCGAAAATAATAACCCTTGGGAGTTGGTTCCTAGACCAAAATGTAAGAATCTCATAGGGATAAAACGGATCTTCAAAACAAGTTGAATGAAAATGGGGAAGTGATTAGAAACAAGGCCAGACTTATTTGTAAAGGGTATGCTCAACAAGAAGGAATAGACTTTGAAGAAACTTTTTCTCTCGTTGCTAGACTTGAGGCCATCAGAATGTTCCTTGCTCTCTCTAGCTTTCAGAAGTTCAAAGTATTTCAAATGGACGTGAAATTAGCCTTTTTGAATGGAGACTTAGAAGAAGAAGTGTACATTGAGCAGCCAGATGGATTCATCCTTGGTAATGATCCAAATCTTGTATGCAAACTAAATAAGGCTCTCTATGGTCTCAAACAGGCTCCAAGGGCTTGGTACTATCATCTGGACAAATACCTTCTTCAACAAGGTTTTTCAAAAGGATAATCAAATAGAAATCTTTATATAAAAATTGAAAATAACAAATTGCTAATACTTGTAGTGTATGTAGATGATATCGTCTTTGGCAGCAATGAAGAAGCTATGAGTCAAAACTTTGCCTTGATGATGCAGAAGGAATTTGAAATGTCTTTGCTTGGAGAACTGACATATTTTCTTGGTTTACAAATCGAACAAAATAAAGGCGGTATCTTTTTATCTCAAACCAAGTATCTCAAGCAGATCTTGAAGAAGTATGGCATGGAAGATTCTAAACTAGTATGCACTCCTATGGTCACAGGATGTGGCCTCAGTGCAAATGATGAATTAGTAGCAGTGCATCAACCAACCTATAGGTCCATGATTAGAAGTCTGCTCTATTTAACAGGTACCCGACCAGACATCATGCATGCAGTAGGAATGGTTGGAAGATTTCAGGCAAATCCTAAGGAAACTCATCTTTAGGCAGTAAAGAGAATTTTCAAGTATCTTCAAGGAACTGAAAAATATGGCCTATGGTATCCTAGAGATTCGGATCTCACTCTTCATGCTTATACAGATGCAGATTGGGCTGGAAGTGTGGATAATAGAAAAAGCACTAGAGGTGGTGCATTCTTTATGAGTTCCAGATTAGTATCTTGGTTCAGCAAGAAACAAATCTCTATTGCATTATCTATAGCTGAAGTAGAATATGTGGCTACTACATCCTGTTGCACTCAACTCCTTTGGATGATGAACCCTTGGAGGATTTTGAAATCACTTGTACACCACCTATATCCATCTTATATGATAATACAAGTGCATTTAGCATTTCAAAGAACCCTGTCATGCATTCAAAGACCAAGCACATATCGATCAAGTATCATTTTCTCCGGGAACAAGTGTTGGAACAAAAGGTCAAATTGGAATATGTTCCCTCCAAGGAACAATTTGTTGATATTCTCACCAAACCATTGCCCAGGGAGACATTTGAATACCTCAGACAGAAGCTGGGGGTTGTTGATGCATCATCCTACTGTTGAATCTTGTTTTTTGTACGCAAGTGGATACACGTACATTTGTCGGTCTATGTGGTTCGAATGGGTCTATCAGAGATCATCTGGCATAGGTTCAGAGGGGGCATATATTCTTCTAATGATGCTTGTTGGTATTATCTTAGAGTTCCTTGGTTTGATTTCTCAATAGTTTTCAGGTGCAGTAGATCAATGTGCTGGTTTGAAGGTTGATTCTGCTGATAGTTGTTCTTGTCTCTATGTCATGTACTTCTTTTCATATCAAGGTCATGTAACGACCTATTTTGGTTTCCCCACTATGCCTGGGATGAATGAGTTTTGTCTATATTGTGTATTCCCACTTGGATGGGAGATGGATGTATGTATGAGTCTTGATGATAAGAAGGTTACGTATAATGTATGGAGTCATGTTCTTTCTTGTAGAACATCTTTTTGCAGACAACATTTCAGTGCAAATCATATACAAAGGGGGAGCTTGTTCAGAGTTTTCAGTAGGTACTCAGGGGGAGTATGGTAGTCCACCCCTTTGCCCTTGATGATCAAAGGGGGAGAGTGATTGGTTGTTGTTGCCATCAAGTCCAAAGGGGGAGATTGTTGGCATTATGATTCATATGTTGTACTTGATGGCAACCCACTCATCTCAGATGATAAATTATAGTACAGCAAAGTTATTTTCTGGTTCACAAACTTTCACACAGAGAAAAGTTCATGGAATTTCATGCAGAAAAGTTCCTTTCATGAAGAGAAAAGTTCGCGCACTTTCATGTAAAGAAAAGTTCCTTTCATGCAGAGAAAAGTTCACGCACTTTCATGCAGAGAAATGTTCCTTTCATGCAGAGAAAAGTTCACGCACTTTCATGCAGAGAAAAGCACACACACATGGGAAATCTTATGGTTGGTTCATGGTATTAGTCCGACAGTTTTTGATCCTATGGTTTTGGTCCATGGTATTGCATCCAAAAGCATTGATCCCAAGTATTGGGTCCATGGTATTGAATTGTTATGGTTTTTGGTCCGTGGTATTGTGAAAGGCCTAAGGCTATAAAAGAGGAAGGAGATCATTTGGCAAGGCATCTTCTGAATTATTGAATACTGATAAAGTACTAGATCTGGAATACTGTAATTGGGTTATGGTGAAGATCTGGATCTGAATGAAGAAGGAAACTGAGTGCAAGGAGAAGGATAAGTTCTATTGATGGGTCAAAATCTTAAGGCTGGAATAGTGGTATCTCTATATGATTTTGATTTGTGATATGTGGCGCACACTTGATCTATAAATCTGATAATCTGGGTTAACTAATATCTGAATCTCTGAAAGAATGAATTTATAGATCTGTACGCAGGTTTCTGAATAGTGAAGTAGCATACATCTCTTAATTTATGTTCTAGCTGCTTATGTTTATTGCTACAGTGTTCTGGGTTCAGAAGTGGGGTGTGATTACTGTTATTATGATCTGGGTACAGTCGTCAGAGAAGTGTTTATTTTGATTCAGTTT
>APFE030699140.1:0-11518 GCA_000404065.3 Pinus taeda | reverse complement strand
TGTAGTTGCATATATACACGGTTTTCTCTAACTGAAGTAGCGTATATGTTCTGGGTTTGAAAAAGAAAATAATTGACCAGATAATACTGATTCACCCCCCCTCTCAGTATTATTTCCAACATGGTAGAGGAAGGATTGAGAGAGAAGATCAGAATTCTTGCTGCCCGTTTGGAGGCAGTAGAGGCAGGTAGACGAAGAGATCCGAAAATAGGCAATGACATTGAAGAGGAAACTGAAGTAGCAACATATGGACCATAAGGTGAGACTACAGAAGTGAGATTGTTGAGATTTGTTTTAATAGCAAGCAGTAAACCCAAGCCAGAACTCCCGACTTATGACAACAGCCTATCTATTGAAATTTTATTGGATTGGATCAGTGAGATGGATAAGTATTTCGAGTGCGAGGAAGTCAGCGAAGACCGTAGAGTTAAGTTCGCTACGACGAAATTGAAGGGACACGTAGCCCTATGGTGGGATAGTGTCCAGAACGAGAGGGAAAGATTGAACAAGGTGTCGATTAAAACCTGGTCAAGGATGGTGGCCAAGTTAAAGGGAGGATTACTGTCGAGGGACTATCAGATTGCACTACACAGGCAGGTGCAGAATCTGAAACAGAAAGGATTGACGGTAAGGGAGTACATGGAGGAGTTCTATCGAGTGAATTTGCGAGCCGGATATATAGAGGATACAACAGAAAGAATAGCCAGGAATTTTAATGGGTTAAGGTTAGATATTTTGGATGAAATCAGTATTTTGTCTCCAAAAAACATTGAGGAAGCGTATTAGAGTGCGATGAAAGCTGAAGAGAAAATTACCAGAAGGCAGAATGCCCGGAGAGGACGAGGAGCCGGCAGAGGGAAAGGCCAGTCATATGGCAGAGGCTGGACTGCTAGCAACGAGGAAGACAACAGTTCCAAAGCTTCCGGATCAGCAGACAAAGGTGATAGCGCGAGAGGCGGTAGGTCATCCCAGCGAGGCAAGGGAAATGGCCGAGGTAGAGGGGCTGGTTATCAGTGTTATAGGTGTCATAAATGGGGACACTGATCGTTTGAATGTCCAGAAGCAGATCAAGCTGGACAGCTGCGTGCATATGTGGCACAACCAGAGGAAGCAACGGCACCTCCCCAAGAAGCAGAAAATGCTCCTGAGACAGGGGAAGCTCTGGTGTTGCACAAGGTGTTGTTAAAACCAGTCAAGGAGGTCATCGAACAGACGCAGCGGAATGCTTTGTTTAGAACAATTTGTAAGTCACGAGGTAAGTGTTGTACGTTAATTCTTGACAACGGTAGTACTGATAACTTAGTGTCCACAGAGATGGTAGAAAAATTGGAGTTGAAACGCTTGAAGCATCCCAACCCTTACAGAGTTTCATGGATACAAAAAGGCCATCAGTTGTTGGTGGATGAACAGAGCAAGTTAGAGTTTCAAATAGGCAGATATAAGGATAAAGTTGTTTGTGACATCATGCCGATGGATGTATGTCACATACTACTTGGCAGGCCTTGGTAGTACGACAGGAATGTGGTACACGATGGATTGACGAACTGTTATAAATTTGTTAAGGATGGAATCAAGCATACGCTTGTGCCCATCAAGGACGAAGGGACGGCAGAGACTAGTGAACCCAGAACCTTGTTGGTTAGTGGAAAACAGTTTCTAAAATAGGTTGGGGATAGTGAGATAGGTTACGCAGTTGTAATGGAAGCAAGGACAATATTGTTGCATACAGAGGTATCAGATTTACCTACGGAAATCCAACAAATGTTGCAGGAGTTTACAGATATAGTGGTGTATGATTTGCCAGATAAATTACCCCCCAAAAGAAGCATAAGTCATCACATTGACTTCATACCTGGAGCCAGTTTGCCGAACAAAGCAGCATATTGAATGAGCCCCAAAGACAATGAAGAAATTGGGAAACAGGTGCAAGAACTGTTGGACAAGGGATTGATAAGGGAAAGCTTAAGCCCTTGTGTTGTTCCAATGGTCCTCGCTCCCAAGAAGGGAGGAGAGTGGCGGATGTGCACCGACTCAAGGGCCATCAATAAAATCACCATTCGGTATAGGTTTCCATTTCCATGGATGGATGATATGATGGATTTTTTAAGTGGGGTAGCTTATTTCTCTAAGATAGACTTGAAGAGCGGGTACCATCAAATTCAGATACGAGAGGGGGACAAATGGAAGACAACCTTTAAGATGAATGAGGGGCTGTACAAATGGCTGGTCATGCCATCTGGGCTGAGCAATGCGCCCAGTACATTCATGAGGTTAATGAATGAGATGCTGAAGGAGTACATCGGGAAGTTTGTGATAGTATATTTGGTTGACATACTTATTTTCAGTAGGACAAGGGAAGAACACCTTCAACACGTACGGAAAGTGCTGGAGAAATTACAACAAAATAAACTGCTAATAAATTTGAAGAAATGTACCTTTCTGCAAAAGGAATTGATTTATTTGGGGTTTGTAATAGCAAAGAATGAACTGAAGATGGATCTGGAGAAGGTGGCAGTGATAGTGAATTGGCGATCTTCGAAAAATTTATTTGAGGTACGTAGCTTTCACGGATTAGCGAGTTTTTACAGGAAATTCATAAAGAATTTCAAAGAAATTTGTGCACCTATGTTGGACACCATTAAAAAGGCTAGCCAACCTTTTCAATGGACGGAGGCAGTGGAGAGAAGTTTCTAGTTGTTAAAGAGAAAGATCAATGAGAGGCTCCTGAGATTACCAGATTTCATGAAGTTATTTCAGGTTCGTTGTGATGCTAGTGGGACAGCAGTAGGAGCTGTACTCAGCCAGGAGGATAAGCCTATAGTGTTTTTCAGTGAGAAGTTGAATGAGAGTTGACAGAAATATTCATCGTATGATAAAGAGTTCTATGCTGTTATACAGGCATTAAAACACTGGAGGCATTATCTATTGGGAAATGAATTTGTGTTGTTTTCAGATAATTCTACACTACAGTATGTAATGCAGTAGCACAAGCTGAACCACAAACATGCCAAATGGGTGGAGTATTTGCAGAGTTTAAATTTCGTATTGAAGCATATTAGCGGGTAGGCAAACAAGGTGGCGGATGCGCTAAGTAGGAAAGCTTTACTTCTGCAGGAAAGCACTGTGTAGGTGCTGGGTTTTGAGCACTTACAAGACTTATACCAGATTGATACAAATTTTAAGGAGGCCTATGAGGCATGTCAGAATCCCTTAGTGAGGGATAGCAGTCCTTGGTTGGATTACAATCTACAGGAGAAGTTGTTGTTTAAGGGAGGACAGTTATGCATACTTGACTGCTCGATGAGGGAGAATATTATTTGAGAGAAGCATAGTGGAGGTCTGGCTGGACATTTTGGCATGGAAAAGACACTCGAGCAGCTCAATCATTTCTACTTTTGGCCAAAAATGTGGAGAGATGTACAACGATTTGTGGCTAGATACAAAGTGTGCCAGTTAGCAAAGGGTCACAGTGAAAACGCGGGACTGTATACACCGTTACCTGTTCTAGGCAGACCGTGGGACTCAGTCAGCTTGACTTCGTCTTAGGTCTACCTAAGAAATAGCGGGGATACGACTCGGTAATGGTAGTAGTGGACAGATTCTCAAAAATGGCGCATTTTATTCCTTGCAGAGAAACCAGTGATGCCACCCACGTGGCCCACTTGTTTTTCAATGAGATTGTTAGGTTACATGGATTACCTAAATCTATCCTTTTGGACAGGGATGTGAAGTTGACGGGACACTTTTGGCATACCTTGTGGAAGAAAATAGACACATAGCTAAGTTACAGTTCTGCATATCGCCCACAAACCGACGGGCAAACAGAAGTTGTAAACAGGAGTCTGGGAAACCTATTACGAAGCTTGTTCGGAGAGAATTCGCGGATGTGGGATCAAGCGCTTGCATAGGCAGAGTTCGCTTATAACGACTCGCCTAACCATAGCACAGGTTTCAACCCATTTCAGATCTTGTACGGCAGGCATCCTTGCGGAGTGCATGAACTGCAGGACCTTGGACTGTAGGAAAGGCAAAGCACAGATGGAGAATATTTCGCTAACGCAATGAGAGATTTGCATGAACAAGTAAAAATTAAATTGCAAGACAACAACTTAAAGTATAAACAACAAACAGATTTGAAGAGAAGAGAAGTACAATTTGACATGGGGGATGAAGTCCTTGCGCATTTACGCAAAGAACGCTTCCCTAAAGGTACGTACAATAAACTGAAGTATAAAAATATAGGACCTTGCAAAGTCCTTCGAAAATTCTCGGTGAATGCCTACGAGATACAGTTGCCACCTGGAATAGGCATTTCACCTATCTTTAATGTAGCAGACCTGTTTCCCTATACGACTGACCAAGAGGAGAAGGAAGAAGATGGAACCACGCGGCCTACACAGAATACCCAGGATGGAGGAGAAGCTTGGAAGAGACAAATGCCTTACGTTCAACCTCCTGAGATCGAAAGCATTCTCGACAGTCAGGTGGTTAAACGAACTCGACGGAAGGAGTATGTATAATACCTAGTCAAGTGGAAGAACCGTCCTATTGAGGACAGTTCGTGGCTTGATGCCAGGCAGATTGAATAGACAGGTTCTTCAGTCGAGAAGCTCATGGACCGGAGCCATGATTTCTTCTTGCCTTGGAAGCTTGATGTAGGAGCATCCAGCTCACCATGACTGGGTGAAGTCTCTGCCAGGTTGGAAAATTGTTTGAGCATTTGGATTGTTTTTTTGTTTAGTTTATCAGGATGTGAGTTAGGATTTTGTTTTGGTTTTACTTTGAATTGTTGTGTTAGTCAAAGTTATTGGTTGGTTAGGATTTTTATTTATCTGACAGAAACAAACCACAGTTTAATAATTGTTCTGTCAGCTTAAGGAGGAAAAGACAAAATTGTCTAAATGAAGATCTTGTCATGTCAACCGAACTGTAGTTACACAACCATATTATTTCTGTTCAACTGAAAGCAATCGCAGTTTCAATTAACTGTAAACCAAAGATGTATAAATGCAGCAATGTAAAACAGGAAAAAGGTTCAGCAGTTTTAGAATCAAGAAATAAAATAGAGACAGATCATTTTTCTAAACTGTCCATCTGAGTCATTACCTACTTACTGTACTACTGTACTATTATATTTCCATTCATTGAATTGTTACTAATAATGCTAGCAGACATAGAGGGAACACTATAAGGTCGTGTTTCCTTGTATTCTCGTCGAACAGCAAACAACATTGAATTCATACATACGTCCAAAATCAGAGTGAAGAATAAACAAATTGAGCCATAGCCAGAACAGTGAAACACAACAAGACGACCGAGAGGATAAAGAACCGGAAACAAAGTGCCCAAGAAAATAAACCATAGCAGAGGTACTTTCAAACAATTCTTCATATTTTTCATAAGTAAACAGATATAACAAAATTATGTTCTCATTGTTGTTGACCCGAGAAGTATAGATGTATTACATTCGTTTATAAATAAAAACAAGTGCCGCGTCCACAAAGTGGACAAACCCTAGCCTAGGGTTTGGTAACAGTGAACACCCATAATTTAAACGGACAGCCAACCAAAACAAAAACTAAAGCCAGATTGAAGCTTCATCTTTGAAAGGGATTTAGACCACACACAAAGGCAAAACGGCGAGCTACAAACCCTACAAAAAATTAAAGACCCTAACAGTACATTGACAAACTTAAGAACCAGAGCCTACCAGTAGAGGGTTGCCACATTTGGGAGACCAAACCCATAAGGAATCCACGTACCCAGGTCGAGCCATTGACCTGCACATACCAAACAGAGCTCAGTCAATATATCTGTATAGTGAGACCTGAAAATTGAAGCAAAATAGAAACAGAAGGGTTATATAACCTACCCGAGTGTGACCGGACCAAGGAATTCGTAGAACAGTGCCGTTGACAAGTCGAAAGAGCTTGAGATGGAAGGAGCAGGCCTGGTCAGTGTCAACGCCAGAAGAAGGTCAAACTAAATCAAGGAGAGGACCATTTACCTGTTTATAGCCGTGGAAGTCCATCACCCTGTTACCTGAGTTCAAGGGCACCATCAGTTAAACCATTTTACATACCGAGCAGAGAGTAGAAGCAATAAGAACAATAGCAAGGGGGAATCATCAGACGAGAGACCAGATTCCAAAACCAAACCATATAAGAATGACAAAACGAGACCAAGGAGCTTACTGTTTGGAAAGAGTTCGAGCAAGCGCACCTCCAGAGCCAAGGCAAACTCGTGCCACAAGAGAAGTCTACAGACAACCGCATAACCAAGTTTGGAAGGCCGGCATTCATTTGCAACCATACCCAAAGAGAAACCAGAGATTGCCATATGTGCTGAAGCCAAAATCATATAGAGTAACAAACAAGCCCTTGCAGAGCCGCTCAGTAGAATAGAACAATCGCAAATGACCAGAGAACAAAGGCGTTTTGGGTAAAGACCAAACAGAGGGAACCAGGCTCAAGGATCGTAGGTGAATATTTAATAACGCATTAAATCACTCCCAGTTGCGAAATAAAATATCTACTATCCATATCACATACAACTGCCGAAAACAACAACCAAACATTCCACGTCATAAAGCCCGTAACAGGTGTAAGGGGAGGCTACGTGGAAGCATGGGCTGGGTCACATCAATTTCCATTGGTTTCCATGATCCACAAAGGGAGCCTACAAAATCTCGCTCACTTTGGATGAAAAATAGCTTCCTTTCCTTCTTGCCCCATTTCCTATGCTTCTCCTCAGTGAATATATGAACCTCAAAGCTCTCTACAACATCCCAATTGTGGATCATCGAAACCAAGGGAAATGGTATCTAGGTTATTTGCACCCCGTGATCTTACAAAAAATGAAATCTTACAACAAATGTTGTTTCCTAGTAGATGATTAGTTTTATCCCCTACTCTTTCGAGTGTTGTTTACAGAGCTTTTAGGTTTCCATATCATTTTTGGAGCCAAATTGACGTCTGGGTCATAATAAAATTGCAAATAAACAACTCTGTAAACATCAAGTTTACCTGAAGAATCAGAAAGAAAAATGTCACTAAGAACAAGAACTTTCTCATAGCTATTAAATTTTTTAAACAATATAGATGTAATTATGTAATATAATGTTTTTTATCTTAATTTTAGATCTATGAAAGAACGACCAAGAATGATCAAATTTCTTATATGCAAATCATACATAATTAAAATGAATCTTGTTTATTTTAATTCTTATTTTTGTTAAAACTAGTATAGATCCATCTTAAGTACTGATCTAACATGAATCATAATTTGTTGGTTCTAATACTCAAATGAAATTAAATTCCAAGAACCTTTGCCAAAACAAATGTCTACTATGCGGAAATCAAAATTTGTCAGTTCTAATACTCCAATGAAATTAAATTTCAAGAACTTACCCATGTCAAGGCAATTGCTGCACATACCAAGTTAAGCTTGTTGTTGAAGAAAGTCCATCGGCCTAAACATGGCATAACACAATTTATTCATATATATTTAAATCGCTCTAATTTAATCATAAGATATAAAAACTTTACTTGTAGGAGTAGCACTATGACCATGACCATGTCATAGAAGAATAAGCTATTTTTCTCATATAATAATCGATTTTTTCCATTTACACTTAGTTTCAACCCTAATTTTTTTTTTAGAAACTTAATTCTAGATCTAGCAAGTGCAGAGAGGGATCAAATCTCTTTTCATTCTAAAAAGAGATTTGCATATCGAGAAATTTGATCCCTCTTGGAGCCACTACAAGAAATTTGATCCTCTCCGAGATTGGTAGGTCCAGAGTTAAGATGAATCACTGTTGGTTTAATTTACCCCTTTAAATAGGCAATATTCCACATGAATACCATGGAGCAATACCATGGACCCATGGCATTGAGAACTCGTGGTATTGACCCTTGGTATTAATGTGAAATATATCCTATTTAAAGGGGGAATTAAACTTGCCTAGGTCCAATCTCTTATATGCAAATCTCTTTTAAATTGTATTCTACATGAATAAAATGGGTTAATACTATGGGTCCTTTTTATTGTTATTATCATTTTATTTTTGCAATTTTTTTTTTACAAAGTTAAAATATTTACATTACATAACTTATTTATTTATTTTAATTTTAATTTTAATTTTTATGTAATTTGACTAATTTAAAATGTTAAATCAAACATTAAGTTACATCTCTACCATACTAGGCTCGATAGCACCTTTCAATGCAATAATTGGAATTTAATGCCTTCAAATATGCTACATTAGATAAAAATAACATGGGAAAACCCATAGATTGTCAAAACCCAAAATCTTAAAAAGGCTAATTTTTACATGACATGATAACATCTTATTAATTTTATTATTATTTTTATGAAATTTTATTTTTGTGTAATTTGACTGAGCCAAAATGTTCACAAGACATTACAAGATTTCTTCCATATTGGGTTAGAGAGCACATCTCCAAGCAATGCAATGTAATGTAGTGTCATGTAACATTCTAAGTCAATCAAAATAAAATAAAAATAAATATTATTTCATTAATTTTCACGAATTATTACTTTGGATTTTGAGCTTAGAACCCATGGTGTTGACCCATCCATCATATTCCACAGGACATTACAAGGTCTCTTACATATTGGGTTTGAGAGCACCTCTCCAAGCGATGCAATGTAATGTAGTGTCATGTAACATTCTAAGCCGATCAAAATAAAATAAAAATAAATTATTAATTTATTAATTTTCACGAATTATTACCTTGGCTTTTGAGCTTCGAACCCATGGTGTTGACCAATCCATCCTATTCATGTGGAACATAACCTATTCAAAGGGGGAAATTAAACCAACGTAGATTCACCTTAACTAAGCACATTTTCTATCTTAACTACACACATTTGATTTGATCCCTCTGGGTGCTTGGTAGATCCAACTTTAAAATGAGTCTAGACTAGTTTAAGTATAAAAAATGAATAAACGAAAGCTATTTTTAAAAATTTAATAAAAAAATATAATTTATGAGAAAAAGTTTTTTGGCCTACATCACATGATAATATATTTGTTGACCCGTTTTGAACCAACAAGTGTGGTTCATCATCATGACAGAGCTCGGCTGCAAATTAAATAGGGAGAGTAGATTGTCCAATGGCTAGGTTTGACTAAAAACCGGCTATATTAGGTTAGATTGGACAAACGGCTATAATTGACCAAGAAATGGCTAGATTTGACCATTTAAATTGTTTAATTATAATAATATTATTATTATGTTAAAACAAATATTATTTTAATATTAATCAAGAGTTATTTAAAAAGGAATTTTGGGTTAACACTATTTCATTTAAGGAATAATTACCCTAATTTATTTAATAACTATTAGTGAATGAAAGGTTTTAATCTAAACTAATAATATATTAATAGTATTAATTTTCTTATTAATGGCTTGTATAACTAATTGGAATAAGAGTTAATAGAACCTAGGGATATTAGCAAGGAATTTTATAATAATCGAAGTAATATTAATTATTATTATATTGTTTAAGCTAGATTGTTCAAATTAGACGTGTATGCTTAGTAATAGTATGCATATAAATATTAGTTATTATTATACTGTTGTAGTTATAATAAAGTATTATACTTATCATTCATGGCTAGTTTATCTAATGGGACTAGACCTAGGGATGATATTACTAGTAAGGATTAATATAGGGATTATTATATTAATCCTTACTAGTAATATCATCCCTAGGTGTAGTCCCATTAGATAAACTAACCATAAATGATAAGTATAATACTTTATTATAACTACAACAGTATAATAATAACTAATATTTATATCCATAGTATTACTAAGCATACACGTCTAATTTGAACAATCTAGCTTAAACAATATAACAATAATTAATATTAATTCGATTATTATTAAATGCCTTGCTAATATCCCTAGGTCTATTAACTCTTATTCCAATTTGTTATAGAAGCCATTAATAAGAAAATTATATTCATTTTATATTATTAGTTTAGAATTAAAATCTTTCATTCACTAATAGTTATTATATAGATTAGGGTAATTATTCCCTAAATGAAATAGTGTTAACCCAAAATTCTTTTCTAAATGACTCTTGATTAATACTAAAACAATATTTTAACATAATAATGATATTATTATTATTATTAAACAATTTAAATGGTCAAATCTAGCTCGTTTTCTTGGTCAATTATAGCCTTTTAACCAGTCTAACCTAATGTAGTCGTTTTTCAGTCAAACCTAGCTGTTGGACAATCTGCTCTCCCTATTTAATTTGCACCCAAGATCTGAGTCTTCAACTTGTCCTAACGATGAACCACACTTGTTGGTTCGAAACGCGTGGACAAATATATTATCATGTGATTTACGCCGAAAAACTTTTTCTCATAAACTTGATATGGATCACAGAAGCCTCAATTTAAAAATCTAATTTATTATTTATTTTTAAAAAAAATTATTTACAAAAATTTATTGGAAACGATTGGAATGATTACAATTTTCCCCAATTGATTCATACTGTTCCCTTAAAATGCATGAAAAACTTTTTATCTATTGTTTTAATTATCTCTCTCTCTCTCTCTCTCTCTTCTCTCTCTCTCTCTCTCTATATATATATATATATATATATATGGGCCAAACACTGTGAGGGATCAAATGTATAGGCGCTCTTCGGTAGATCCAGAATTAGGATGGATCTAGGCTAATTTAATTCCTCCCTTTAAATAAGAAATATTCCACATGAATACCATGGGTTAATATCATTGGTTCTTAATACCATGGATCATTTTTGTTTTCATTTTTATTTTCTTTTTAGGGTTAATTTATTTTTATTTTTGTTACTTTTTTAGTTACAATGCTTACATTACATTACATTTTTTTTGACCTAGTCAAAATGTTTGCGGGACATGACATTAGAAATCTCTTCCATATTGGGCTCTAGAGCGCCTCTAGGCACAATGAAATTGATACTTTAGTTCAAAACCCATGCATATTATTATATATTTTTTAAACAATATAAACTTTGAAACAGGAACTATAAACCCAAAACGAGAACTCTTCTAAAAAAACTCCGAAAAACATGAAAAACAGTACTAAAAACGAAAAGTGTGTATACTAGAATGATGGTTTTTTTTTAGGTCAATTTTGAACATGTTTTAAAAATGGCAGTTCTTTTTAGGTCAATTTTGAACATGTTTTAAAAATGGCAGTGAGAACGATTTTTTTGTGCAAAACTTGTGCAAAAAACAACCTGAAAATGAAAAGTCCTAATAATGGAACAATGAATTTTTTTTAGGGTCAATTTTCAACATTTTAAAAAAATGCCAGTAAAACTGAATTTTTATGTGCAAAAATTTTACAAAAAACACCCTCAAAACGAGAAGTGTTGATGCTGGAACAATACTTTTTTTTTTTTGGTAAATTTTCAACATTTTGAAATAATGGTGTAAAATATTTTGTTATGACTCCGAAAAACATTAAAGTTTCAAAAAAATAAT
>APFE030699132.1:0-22201 GCA_000404065.3 Pinus taeda | reverse complement strand
GATCTTAGCTTAAGAATTTGATGTCCAGATTGTTTTTCAACAAAGGCTTTAAAGGCCAAGAATTTGTTAAATACTTCACTCTTGAGTTTTAAGAAATATACCCAAGTGCGTCTGGAGAAATCATCAATGAAAGTTAAGAAATACCTATAGCTAGAGAAAGGAACAACTGGAAGTGGACCACATAAATCACTATGCACAAGCTATAGAGGGAGCGAGGTGTGCCAAGAGGCACATTTTTCAAAACTGTCTCGATGATGTTTTCCGAGTACACATCCAGAACAAAGACCATCTCTGCAAGATACCATGGGAAGACCTGTCACCATATTTTCTTTACATAGATTCTGAAGAGAGCGATAGTTTAAGTGACCAAATCGCTCATGCCAAAGTTTTCTCACTTCATCAATATGAACAATAAATACTGAGGGAAGATTTGATGACCCAAAGTTGTGAAACTTATACAACCTTGTAGAATCATCAGCAATGTCAGTAGCTAAAATCTATCTAGGATCCTTTAGGTCCTTGATTACAACATCGTGAGATGAAAATTCAACGATTTTACCTTCACCTGAATGAGTTATCTGATATACAGATAGAAGGTTGGAGGATAAGGTTGGAACACATAATACATCATTAAATTGACCATTGTTTATATGAATAGTTCCAGTCCCTACAACACTAAGAGATCTATCATCACCAACATATATATTTTTGGTGTTACAATCATTTAAAGAAGAAAACATGGCTTTGTTTTTGGCCATGTGATAAGAAGCTCCAAAATCAATGAGCCACTCATGAGAATGAGAAGAAGAAGACACATTTAGTGCATATCTAGACTGAGATGCTTGACAACCACACGTAGAAAGTGCTATTCCTGAAGATGAAGTTGAAGTTGTTGAGTGCTACAAATGGATTTTATGCTTCTCCATTGCTACTTCCAAGTATTCCATCTTCTTAAAGCATTTGGATTCTAAGTGGCCATCTCGATTACAAAAGTGGCAATGTCTATCAATCTTCTTCCCTTTGTTTTTATTTGCCTTATCATTTTGTTGAAATGATTTTTCATTTTGAGACTGAAATGGCTTAGGACCCTTGTTTGGTTTAGGACCATTCTTTTTAGGATACAGCTTCTTAGGATTCTTTGAATTTGGTCGCTGATGGGCGGCTAAGGCTTTCTTAGAAGAGTTTCCAAGATTAAGAAGATCAATATGTAAGAGTTTTTCTTGTTCTCTTATTAAAGAATCACAAAAGGCATCAAAGGAAGGGGACTTGTAGTCTTGTCCTTGAGAAATGAAGGTTTCTCTTGTATAATGGAAGGTGGAAACAAACATTGAGTAGGCTGGTCCCAACTTAGTAAGAATGGAATAGATAAGGTTACCATCTTCTTTCTTAACCTTAACACATTCCAAGAGAAGTCTAAGGGTCTTGAACTTGGACAAAAAGTCTTCAATAGAAGAAAAATTATTGGGGTCCAATGTAAGCAACTCATTTTCAAGTTGGTGGGCTCTATGTTCATTTTTAATTCCAAAAACTTTAGTGATTTGTTTCATTGCTTCATTAGGAGTATCAAGTTCTACGATATGGAATCTAAGGTCTGGAGAAATAGACATCCCTATTAACACACATGCTTGATCTTGTCTATTTTCCCATTTTCCAGCCTTATCTTCATCTTTCGGTTTGGTTTCTTGGCCTCAGGCTATTCTGTAAAGACCTTTACTTCTAAGTAAATCCACAATGTAGGACCACCATTGGAAGTAGTTGGTGCTGTCAAGAATAAATTGGCATGGACTTTCTATTTTAATAGAAACTGAAGCTATAGATGTTGAAACTAAGTGTTCCAATGGAAAGATCTCAAAAAAATAGGCTTATTAAAAAAAACAGCTCTGAAAACTTCTTCCAGATGAAGAAGTTATGGCTTTTTGAAGAAAAGGTGTTGAAGATGCCGATTAAGTGCAGGAATGTGCGGGAATGAATGATAATGTTATATTTAAAAAAAAAATGACCCCTTTCCAAACTTAATCTAATTAGCTCAACAAAAGGAAAGACTTGAACTCAAGACCTCTATTCTCATAAAGTAGCTTTGGACCAAGTGAGCTAGATTAAAAGGTTAGTAATTTTTGGAAAAGAGGAAGGGTTGTTTTTTTTGTTTTTTTAGTCATTGAAGCTTTGGGGTGCGTGCTTAATTGAGAAATATCCTTTTTGCCTACAATACAAAAAACACAAAACCCAACACGGACATACAAAAAAAAAACAAACCTTGCGGCTTGAAGTTAGCTTTAGCCGGAAACTAAATATTTTCCTCAATGTTTCTGATTTTCCGAGATCACACTAAAGCGCGGCAGAAAAGAGCATACACATGAGAAAAATCCTTCATTTCTGTTTCTTATTTGCTCAGATTTCACAGAGTCATAGGGCAAAGATCATACACATAAATGAAAGGTATAGATCCGATAATAAAAAAAAAAAACAAAGAGCTAAATAAACTGAAATAAGCAGAGAGAAAATAAACTGCAAATAAACATTGTATACCTCTAGATCTTAAAAATGATGTAGCTAGGGCTACATGAAGCCTTTTTGCATAAACAAAAAGGGGTTCCTCACTAGAACATATGTTCCTAACACAATAGAGCAGTCCTCTCGGCCCAAAAGTAGTTAGTAACAATAGATCTAGGAAACGACAGTTAGATTCAGTTCTACCAGCTTCAGATTTGGATCACCGATGGAGGCAGCCCTCAAATAACTCTGATACCATGTAGGAATTTACAGGGTAAGTTCCTTAGACATAACACCAAAGGACATCGCTCACAAATAGATCACAGATCAATACTCCAGTATTGTTAACATGGTTAAAACCCTCAAAGAGGGAAATAGTCCACGGCCTGAGCCAACGCGGCCACTTCAAGAAATTTATTAATAAAAGAATGAAAATTTACATAAGCTTCTCTCATCAACAGTTACCTTACAAATGACCCTCCATGCTCTTTAAATAGAGATCATGGACCAATTGGGTGTTAAGCCACGGATCAAGTGTCGGTAATACCGAGGAGAGAATGAACCGCCAGATCACTACATATCGTGACCATCAGATTGTAAGTTACAAAAGTACATAGAAAAGAAACACACTTTACCTAACTCTACACTAGAACAAGTTATACTTAACTATTTCCTATGTGTTGGAATATCTTAATAATTTATGTTCAAAACGTGATATATTTTGTGTGAAAATTAGATTCTTTATAATGACCCTTATCAGGGTGACTTTGTTATTATTTTTTAATATAAATTAATGCATATTCCAACATCAATATGTTTATCTCAGTTTTTTTTTATCCTTTATTGTCTAGTCTTACTGAGATGCTATATTAATATGCTAGGCTAGCTATATTAATTTCATGGTTTAACAATGTAATTTCGTTCGATAATTTTGTATTTCCATTG
Organism: Pinus taeda; assembly: GCA_000404065.3. NCBI lineage: Eukaryota > Viridiplantae > Streptophyta > Pinopsida > Pinales > Pinaceae > Pinus > Pinus taeda. The sequence goes on along the minus strand of APFE030699132.1, from coordinate 18,766 downwards.
GTTTTGTTTATGAAAATTAAAGTAATAGATCTAGTATTGTTCTCGTTGATTATTTCCTCTTAGAGTAATTTCTCCTATATTAATACTAAAGGATAACATTTTACTTGTTCTAAGTGGGAATATTTAGATAAGGGTCAGGTTATCTGGTTTTCAAATTACCTGGGTATCACTGAGCATGTTTATTTACTTTTTACTATTTTTTTCTAAACCCTATAGTTTGGGTTCCCCTCATTCACCAAGACGATAAAATTATTATGGTGCCATAAGGGTTTGTTCCCAACAATAAATATGGCCTAGTGTTCAAGCTTATTTGATCTGTAGTTTCCCCATTTTATCTTTTCTTTTTCCTTCTTGGTCTCGCATCATACATTTAAATGCTGCAAGTCTATGCGTAAAGAAAACATTGTACACAATACATGTTTATAAGATGGTATTGTGCATAATAGTATAAGTGTGAAGTTAAGACCCTATAAATGAAATCAATCCTACAACACATACATTTTTTTTAAAACATGCATGTGGCATCATCTTTGTCAATCGTTAAAATTTTATTCACTAGTACTCTAAATTCTAAGATAACCACATCGAAATCAGTTTGACTATAGCTTAATATTTTAATTTAACTAATTCCCTGCCGAAGGTATTCCTAGTGTTATCACTGATGCATATTCACGAGCACCATAAATAATATAACAACCAATATGCCTACCTTTATCATTTGCACATATTATTTTGCACCATAAAATAATATAACAGATAATACTTCTAGCTTTATCATCTGTACGTATTCATTTGCACCATCAAATAACATATCATATAGTAGTTGTAGCTTTATCATATGCACATATTCATTTGTACCATGGAATCACATAATATAAAGTCTAATCGTGAAGTTGCCAGAAATACACTTGAGAACCCTACACCTTTTTCCACCCAACCTTGAATTGAAATCCTCTAGTTCACCCTCCAATCTGAGATGTACTTTCCAGTGAGTCAACAACCTCTATTTATCACATCCACAAGTAGTTTATGCCTTTCTTCCATGATCAATTTTTCCTTTATCGACGTCCCACTTTTGTGGTTCTCAATGTCTACTTGCCTAGGATTTTCCTTGAAAGCCCACTTTTATCTCCCATGGTGCTTTATTCTTATCCAGCCTTAGCATCTTTCCCTAGCTAAACAATTTAATGGATTTTATCTCCTATCCATTAAATCTTATTTAGAATATTATCTAGAATCTTTATCATGGAAGAGTTATCTCATTCTCATTTACAGATGAGATTTTTGTTTTTCTTCCTTTCGAAAGAATCTCATTTTCAAGTGTCTCATTCCTAATTACTTTTAATTCAATTATTTATTTATTAATAAAATCATTTATTTACATAAGCATTCCAATGTACCTCATGGTTTTTCCACCATTCACACTAACATAACTCAGTTTGAAACAAAGAAAAAAACATTATAGCCACAAAGGGGTATTACATGAACAAAGGAAAAAAAGATGCCAGTCTAAGAAAGATGCCTTCCTTGCCAAGCGAAATATGCACAGTAAGATATATCATATTGTTTAAATAGGCATGGATAAAGAAAAAAAAATTACAAAAACATATGATTTCGTGTTACTAAGTATCTATTTTCTATATTAATTTTACAACATTTTCAAGGATATTTGAAAGGGGTTAGCATATATACGATGCCATTCGAAATTGTATGTGCAAAGTGCAGTACTCCAATCACAATTGTTAGAACTATAAACAATATTATGCTCAACTTCCTATAAGTATCACTCTATATTTTTTTATTTTCATCATTTAAATTTCACATACATGCAACTAACAAGATTGAAAATATTGTATCTTGAGGGGTGTTGAACTGGAAAAAGCATTACTTGCACTACGAGAAATTTCTTATGACCAACATTATGCAAAAAAAAATATGCTATTGAAATCTTGAGCAAATTTGAAATACATGGCACATTTACAATAGACCATCAAAACGTAATTGCATGTATATGATGACAGGTTTCTTTGTTTACGTTGTTAAGTAATTCGATAACGACACAATGTTACTTATGTATTGCTAACCATCCTAATAGATATTTCGTTTTATTGGACATTTGTGATTTGAATTCACATTATCAATATATTGTACCTATGTAAAAACAAGAATAGCAATATACTCATCGCAACAATAATACTATTCTACCAATGCAAATGTTACTATGACATTGTACGTAAATGTAATCCAATGAACTAAACTTTTTTTATTTTTATTTATTTATTTATTTATATTTTTTTTCGGCTCTATGTTTTGTACTATGCAATGTCATTTTTTTTTGTTTTTTTGTTTGCACTCATTATCATTTTTTTATTGATTTATCAAATTTTCAATTTCTATAACTACATAGGCTTGGTGACATTACTTTACAATAACAATCTTCTTTATTTGAAAATTCAATATTTTTTTGCTATTTAAATGCCTATTCCATACAAGATTTAAACAAAGATTCAAATAACTCGTCATACAAAACTCAAACAAATTTTTAAATTGATATAACTTATAAAACATATGGCATTTATACATAGATATTTAATTTAGAATAGTCTGATATGCTTTGTCAACAATCTTATAATACATAACCTTTAGCATATACTAAATTTCAAAATCTATTCAACAAATAGAAAAAAATAATAATAATGCATTCTCTACTAATTAACCATTGTTTATGAGAATTAACAATTGTACTAATTCATTTGTTCATGGTTTCTAATAACTCTTCTAATAACATTCTTATGGTATCTAGTTCATCTTCGAGATGCCCAAATATTTGTTGAAGTTTTAGTATTTTATGCATTAACATTAAAATATCTTTGCTAAGCATTAAGATATCTTGGATGAGCATTAGGATATCTTCACTTCATGCGTGTACATCTTCCTCTATGCCCATGCCATTGTTTCTTTGAGCCATTTATTCGGTGTTAGTAACAAATGAAAAAACAATAGACAAATTATAAAGCACTGTCTTAAAACGCTTATTAGTTTCAGAACAAAATGAACGTTGCCAATTTTTTTTTACAGGAAACAAGTATATATATATATATATATAATGCATTAGAGGCAATAATTCATCTAAATCGTCAATTGACATTTATGTTCTGAAACAACATTCAACTACTATCAGTTTCAATGATAACCATTAACTAGTAATAATTATCAATGTGGATAGTACTAATTCTCCTGAACATTAATTAGAAAGTACTATTGTAAAATCTGTTACTTTAAATCATATACATTTTACTTAAATTCCAATTTGACATAGTGAAATTGACATGGTTACTTTTCTTGATTAATATTCCTTACACACTTTAGAAATTAGTGTCGACATACTATTTTATTAAAATCATAAATCAAATTCTATTTTCACTAACTAAAGCTCTTTTTCCAATAAATAAAATTATTTTCCATAATTATTCATCGAACTAATGCACATCTAGCATATTTACTATGTAGAATTTCCATGCTACCATCCAAATTTTACTTTGCAAAAGTAATTTCGGAACCCAGATGTCAATTCTCCACTTGAATGCCTTTTGGCATTTATCACATTGTGCAAATATTAAATGAAACTTGTTCATTGAAATAAGTAATGTGTCTCATTTATGTATCAATTCCACTTCCAACTACCGAGACAAAATCTACATAAATCACCTAATAAAATATGTTATAAACACTAATGTTATACTACACAGATAATGGATATAATATGTGATATCAAATTTGATAAATGAAAACTAATACTACATCTTAGCTTTGAAATGTTCCGTAGCCAAACTCATATTTGACAATACGAAGATACACATTACTTATAATTAAAATATTGCAAAAGAAAATACAAAATATTTAATACTAAAATATTAGCAATAAAAAACATTAATTATAATTAAAATATTCAAATAATATTGTATTAATCCACTGGTTATCTCAGTGTTATTGCAAACAATAAATATAAATGCCTTCAATGTGAATGTTGGTGGACCCTAGCTCATAAGAAATGTGGAGGAAGGGTGTCCACACATAGTGTACATGAAAGAAGTGCGGAGAAAGCATGAGTTGAGATAAAAGTGTTGTCGAAATGCAGATCCCACTTAATTAGCTGTAGAGATAGGTAGATACCCATAATTTATGACTAAAGTAATATCAACAATTGTATAAGTCCACTGCTTGATTAAACAATATTACAACTATTTAATACTAAAGTACTAAGTGCGATGATTCTCACATTGAAAGCTTTTTCCACACAATGAACTCTCCCTGCACTTAAATAGTATTAGTATACATTATTTACAATTAAAATATTATGAATAGTATGTGCATAAACAATGGTATCGTCTGCACAATGCAAACTTAAAACCTTCTTTTGCTACAAACAAACCTTTTGATTAATGAAATGTGGTTTTGTATACAACTTTGAGTGCACTTCAGACTACTTTTACTCAATTGACTACTGATATGCATTATATATAACTAAAGTATTGGCAATAAAAGTGTTTAGTTCAAAGTGCGTACATCCACACAAAAAACACTTTCACATAAGAGCGTAAACAAAAAGATATTCAAAACATTGTTTACAATAAAAATATTATCAATAATATGAACATAATCAATGTTATTATCTATAGAACTTTTACTAAATTGAGAGCTGATATGCATTATTTATAACTAAAATATTAACAATAATATTAGCACTTAATGCAAAGTGTAGAAATCTGTATAAAGAACACTTTCACACAAGCATATGTTCAAAACATACAAAATATAGCAATAACTTCTTATGCATTAACCGTTTACTAAAATAACTATTCTCTCTAGTAAGGTCTCCACATATAGCTTGTACAGAAAAGGTTGTGCGGACTAAGCAATGTGAAAAATGTGAATTTCTCTGCATATAGAGTTATGTGTCCATATATAGCATTTATGAAAGAAGTTATCCAATCGTAGTTGTGAAAAGAAAGCTTTGTGGAACAAGAAATATGGATGAAATACAAACATCTCTGTACAAACAAAAAAAGATATTCGAAAATACGAATATCACCAATAATATCATATACATCAATTTCTTACCTAAATATTAGCAATAAAAGCGTTTTGGATGAAGTGTAGATCTCTCTGCACAATAGAGTTACGTATCCAAATATAGCATGTACAAAAGAAGATGTGTAGTCGTCCTTGTGTGGAGCAACCAGTGTGGAACAAGCAATGTGGATGAAATACATACCTCTCTGCACAATACAAAAATGATTACTAATTTTGTGAAAAATGCTATGCGGAAGCGACAATAATGAGAAAATGCAAGTGCAAAAAACACTCTCAAATAAGGATTTAATAATGTATTGGAGAAAACTATCTGACACAATACACTCATCCACACTTCCTCATGTATGCCTAATTATTTAGAATGAAATATTAACAATAATTGTGCTGATCTATTTATATTATTTTATTATTTGTAAATGAATATGTCATTACTGAAATAACACTATGCAAAAAAAAATCAATTTTTTTACTTTAATTTTTTATTGGATGTAACAACCCTAGTGAAAATTCCATGTAATAAAAGTTAATAAAGGAAAAATAATAGCCATGATTGATGGGACACTTATTCCAAGTTAAATGTTGGGTAAGACATCCTAGTGTGGGTGTTCATCGATTTATTATGGTGAAAGAAATTGGCAAAGGAAAAGTGGCATTTTTGCACATTTATTTAGGAAAATTATGAAAATTAAGATAAATGGGAGGTGAAAGGTCACAAGTTGGATGTGAGAAGGAAAATCAAGGAAAATAATGGAAAATGAAGAAAATATAGGCCTCATTCATAAAAAGGATTTTGAGTATCAATTGGTAACCTTTTGTCAGTTCAGTGTTGAAGTTCTCTCATTATTCTCTCTTTCTCTCTCTCATACTCTTGGATACTTAGATTTTTATTGGAGCACTCTTGGAGGGTGTGACATACTTGGATTTTTTGAGAAAGAAGGCAAAGTAAGAGCAAGAAATAACAAGAGGATATCGAGATCAGCAGTTACAACATATTTTTCGTGCAAGTATTGAGTTGCATGTATATTTTCCCTCACTAGTTTTGCATGCATGGCATATGCGTGTGGTTTGTTGATTGCAATCTGTCATGGGCATGGAGGATGGCCAGTATTGGCAGTGGATTGCCTAGCCTTTCCATTTCCTAGATAGCCGTGGTGATTGTGGATTTTCTTTCTTTGTTTTTTTTTTTTTGGTTCTCATGTTTCCTTAGCTTGGATTGAGTTATTAGTCTTGGAAGCCATGGTTGGACAAATGCTATGGAAGCCCTGTAACAACTTGGGTTGAGTTACTAGTCCTAGAAGCCTTGGTTGGACAAATTCTCTGGAAGTCCTTGGTGGGTTGCATTACTAATCCTGGAAGCCCTGCTTGAAAAAACACTATGGAATCATAGTAAAAGCTATGGGTTGAGTTACTAGTCCTAGAAGCCTTGGTTGGACAAATGCTCTGGAAGCCCTAAAAGGCTTGGATAGAGACCAATCTGAAGCTGGTTTTGTGATGCCTGACTGTGAGGTGGAATCACTATTCGATGGGTTGAGGAAGATGACCTATGGAAGCCTTGGATGGTTTTGGATTGATGTGTTCTATGAGATCCAACATTCATGCTTGGAATATGGCATGAAGGTGAATGGCTGAAGAGATATTTGGCTTAGCCATTTTACCATTGGGTGGAATGTGGAAGTACCATCCTGGGTTTAGATTTTTCATCATCAATATGAGGTTATTTCTCCTTTTATTTCTATGAGTATTATATTGGATTATATGTGGTTTATATGGCTGCGATTTCATTGGTATTTTTGCTGCTATTATGCTGGTTATGTATGTGTTTTATGATAGTAGTTATGTATGGCTCTCATCATGTTTTTACTTGTAAATAATCAATGTATCTATGACCTAATGGATGAAATGGTAGTTAATGTGTTGAGGAATCAATGTCTCTTAACGATTTTTAGCTAAGTATTAGATCTGTTATTTCCATGTGTAGATTACATATTTGTGATATGTTTGATGAAATGTCTATCATGGCTAGTAGGGGTCCAGTTAAGGTCTCATTCAAGTGATTTCATTTATACTGTCATTTCCTTGTTATTTTACTGTTCTGAAGACGTGGTTTAATTCTGGGCAATGACCTGGGCTCTAGGCCTGAAAATGTGGCTTAAATCTCGGGGACTCTCGCACAAAACTGGGCAAAAAAATCCCTAGACGTAGGCTTGTAGGCTTGTGAGAGCATCCAGAGGTCCCTATATGCTAGTATGCCCATAGCATGAGAGAATCCAGAGGTCATGTGGTCAAAAATTTTAGTGGAACCAAGGGGATAGTTGGCAGAAAGGTTGGATTGGTTCCCAAGGGTCCTAAGGTTGATGTTGAATGTCTGTATGGTGTGTTTCCATTGGTTGCACTTCTTTAACATGACTTAGGAGGTTGAATCATATCATAGTGGCCTCTCGTCACATGTTTACCCCGAATTGTTGGTTGCTTGCATAAATGTGGGAGGACGATGTTACAAATTGGTATCAGAGCATGGTTCACCCCTTAGACTCGATGGGCTATGTGTTGGTCATGCATGCATGTAAGTTGCATTTGTGTCGCTTATACTTGCATTCCATGTGATTTTTGCATTTACATGATTTTCATCGTGGTTGTAGTGATGTCATCATGTGGAAGTTGATGTTGTTATTGTTGAATGCAAAGTCATGAGTGTATGACTAGTTACATGTTGTTATATGTTGCTTGGTTACATTCTTATATGTTTGGTTGCATTCTTGTACGCTTAGTTGCATGTATCATTCTTATATGTTTGGTTACAAGTATTGTTCATTTATGCTTGCTTACATGTGTTTATGCATGTGCGTGGTTGGGTACGCATTGCTTATGCATGTTCATGTTTGCATGTGGTCAAGTGTACAATGATGTAGCGGTTGATTTCATGCATAAGGTTGTGATGTGTGTTGTTGTTAAGGTCACGCATTTATGACTAAACCCTAGTTAGAATGATGGTGGCATAGTTATAAACTTATGTGTTATGTTTCTATATTACATGTATCACGATGATTTGTTGATCTTGCAGATAAGGTATCCTCCCTAAGCTATACTAAGGCACATTGGTTTATTGTGATTTGGTTTAACTGACATGATAGACCTTATAGGAAGAAATATAAAATGGATAGAAAGATGGTAGACTACAAAGATTCTCACTACGAATCAAAAGAGAAGTATGGTGTTGTGAACCCTTTAGATTTGGCAGATACACTCAGAAGCATAAATAAAGAAATAAGGAGTTGTAAGGAAGATAATGACAAAATCATGTAGGTATAAGAGAAGATAGTAGAGCTAAATGCAGTGATACTTCAGAGCCTGTTAGATTTGCAACGACAGGGACCACTTCGAATCAGTTATGAGCAGGAGGACCAAACTAATGTGGAATATTATAGTAGGTCATATGGTGGTCACATGTTAGATAGTGATGACACATTCAGAGATGGTAGATTTTTGGACACTCTAGATAGGAGGAGAGATAGACATAGGTACCATTCTAGTTATGGTTTCGATAGGCATGATGATCGATATCGTTATCATCATTACACAAGGAGGGATAGGGAATACTTTCTAGACAAGTTTAAGAAAGAAAATCCATCTACTTTTGATGGAGAGATGAAGAAATTGTAGGATGCAAAGGCATGATTGCTTGGTATAAAGAAGTTCTTCAGGTTGCATGATTATTCAAAGAACATGAAAGACAAAGTAGCAGCATTCAATATCAAAGGTAAAGTAGACATTTGGTGGGAATATGTGAAGAATGTCAAAGGTATACATGAGGAGGATTTGACTTGGAATGAGTTTGAGTGGTTATTTAAGAAGATGTATTTGTCAGAGAGATAATTTGATGACAGGGAAAAATAATTATGTGAGCTAAAGATGGGATCTATGATATATGATGAGTACACTAGTAGGTTCTTGGAACTCCTGAGGTATGTGCCTTACCTTAAGGAGGATAATGCCAAGATTCAGAGATTCACTAGTGGGTTACCAATGGCATTCAAATATAGGATTGAGTTCGATGAGCCTATATCATTGGAGGCCATCTGAAAGCTAAAGCATTGCTATGAACAATCGAAGCACATATCTGAGACTAAGCCAGACTGGAAAGGTAATCAAAAGAACAAAGGAAAATGGGACAAGAAGTGAGTAAGACCACAAGATTCTTGTAATAAAGAGAATTTTGCACCACCTAAGGGGTTCAATGCATTATATAGGGATAGAGACATTGATATGAGGATCAGAATAAGGAGCCCATGTGGTTTTGGACTTGTGGAGGAGATCATCACAAGAGGGATTGTCCATAATATCAAGGTGGTAGGCACTAGATTTATAGTGCACAGGATGCATAGACTATTGGGGATGTTGGTCAGAGCGTTCCTCATATTTATGCAACATTAGATAACAAACATGCATACCATCAAGCATACATCATTGAGATGGACGTAATACTTGTGATCAAGTTATTTCTATTTTGATTGACCCTGGATCTAATTATAGCTATGTTAGTTTTGACTTAGTTGATAAGTGTAGTTTGAGTAAGGAATTGCATTGAAAATCTTGGTTATTGTAGTTGGCTACAGGTACGAAGGAGTGAGTTCATCATTGGGTAAGATCTTGTGCATTTGATTTGAATGGCATTCCTATTGCGTCACATTTGAATGTATTACCGTTGGGATCATAAAATATGTTTTTGGGCATGGATTGGCTGTACCTTCATGGAACCAAGGTGGATTGTTATGACAAAGCTATTGAGTGTGTGGATGACAATGGGAAACCAAGAGTATTATAGGGTGTGTGTTATTTTCAAAACACATTTCTAGTAATAAAGTTAAGGAAGTTGAAGATGCAGATGTGTTGAGCAGGTACCCAGTTTTATAGTAGTTCAAGGATGTATTCCCTGAAGACATTACAAAGTTGCCACCTCACAGGGAGGTAGAATTTTCTATTGAGTTAATGCCAGGGGTAGATCCAACATCAAAAGCACCTTATATGATGAGCACAATTGAGTTAGTAGAGTTGAAGCTGTAGTTGAAGGAAATGTTGCGCAAGGGATACATTAGGCCAAGTGTATCACCATGGGGCACACCAATATTGTTTGTAAAGAAGAAAGATGACACTCTTAGGTTATGCATTCACTACAGGTAGTTGAACAAAGTGACCATCAAGAACAAGTATCTGTTGCCGAGGATTAATGACTTATTCGATCAAATGAAGGGAACAATAGTGTTCTCTAAGGTCGACTTAAGATCGAGATCCCACAAGGTACGTATCAAAGAGGAAGACATTTACAAAACAAATTTCTGGACTAGGTATGGGAAAAATGAGTTTTTTGTAGTTCCATTCGATTTGACTAATTCTCCAATTACATTTATGTGTTTGATGGATAGTGTGTTGCACCAATATTTGGATAAGTTTGTCATTGTATTCATTGATGACATGTTGGTATATTCTAAAAATGAGGAAGATCATGTCGAGCATTTAGTAGCAATGTTGAGGTTGTTGAGAGAGCATCAGTTGTATGCTAAGCTCAACAAGTGAAGTTTCTTTCATATGGAGGTAAATTAATTGGGACATGTCATCTCCAAGGAGGGCATTGTAGTAGATCCAGAAAAGATAAAGGGCATCATGGAGAGGGTAGCCCCTAATAATGTAGATGAGGTGAAATATTTCATGGGGTTAGTAGGCTATTATAGAAGGTTCATCAGGAACTTACAATTTGTTTTATCTTATTACATTATTGCAGATGAAAGGTAATAAGTTTGAATGGACAAAGGATTGCGAGGCTAGTTTTGAGAAGTTTAATCAGTTGTTGACACATGCACTAGTGTTAAATATTGCAGATCCAGACAAAGATATTGTAGTATACACATATGCTTGCAAGAAGGGACTTGGTGGAGTCCTTATGAAGGATGGAGAAGTGGTATGTTATGAGTTGTGAAAACTAAATGAGCACGAGGAGAACTACCCCACACATGATCTTGATTTGATAGTGATTATACATGTGTTGAAGATATGGAGACACTATCCTCTGGGTAGGAGGTTTACATTGATGAGTGATCATAGTGGTTTGTGATATCTATTTGACCAACTGAATCTGAATGGTAGGCAGGCTTGGTGGTTGGCTACGATCAATGAGTTCAATTTTGAGATTAGATACATCAAAGACAAAGAGAACAGAGTGGTAGATTCTCTTAGAAGGCATATACATGTAAATCACTTAGCAACTATGAGCTCATATGGGACAGACTTACAAGGTAGGATCTTGCAGGCAAGTCAGTAGGATGTCAGGTATATGGATATTATGCACAGGTTGTAGTAGAGTACTAGTATAGGTATAGGTGGTAGTACATGTATAGGTATAGGTGGTAGTACAAGTACAAATGATAGTATATGTACTTGTATAGGTACATGTACATGTACATGTATAGGTACAGGTACAAGTATAGGTGCAGGTGCACAACATGTGGACTATTTCCTTACCGGAGATAGATTGGTTAGGTCCAGAGACAAGATATATGTGCCAGATAGTAGTGAGATCAAGAAGGTTATCTTGAGGGAGTTTCATTCGAAACCATATTCAGGTCACCGAGGTTATTAGAAGACACTGACAATAGTGAAGATATTTTATTATTGGCCGAATCTGAAGAGGGGTGTAGTAAAGTTCATGACTAGGTGTTTTGTTCGTTAGCATGTGAAGATAGAGTGTAAACATCTAGGTGGAATGCTACAATGGATTGCGATACTAGAGTGGAAATGGGAAGCTGTTTCCATGGAATTAATCACATGTTTTCCAAGGACAGTGAGACAACATGATTCCATTATGGTTATTGTGGACAGGTTGACAAAGGTTGCTTATTTCATTCCAATGAAGTCTACATTCTCAGCTAGCGATGTAGCATAGGTATTCATCAGAGATGTGGTTAGATTGCATGGTGTTCTGAAGAAGATTGTTTGAGATAGGGATGTAAAGTTCACTTCCAAGTTTTGGAAGGAGTTACTTGTAATTTTGGGCATAAAGTTGGCCTTCAATACAAATTATCATTTGCAGATAGTGAGATAGTCAGAGAGGGTCAACATGATACTGGAGGACATGTTGAGAATGTATGTGATGCATTGACAATGAAAGTGGGAAGATTATCTTCCACTGGTAGAGTTCACTTACAACAATCGGTATAAGGAATATTTGAGGATGAGTCCATTTGAGGCATTGTATGCGTGGAGTTGCAATACTCTCATCAGTTGGAGTCATCCAGTTAACAAGGTGTTGATTGGACCAGATATGGAACAAGAGATGCAGGTTATAAAGAAGAATCTAAAGGAAGAACATGATAGGTAGAAGAGCTATGTAGATTGTAATAGGTTGTTCAAGGATTTCTAGGTTGGGGAATAGGTTTACTTGCTCATCAAACTGAAGAGAGTTCCTTATGGATTTGATCATGTGCCAAGATGGAACCATGATTTTGTGTACCCTTTAGCATTATTGAGAGTATTGGGCCAGTAGCTTATTGACTTTCACTGCCTATGACAATGAAATTCCATGATGTTTTCCATGTGTCATTTCTTAAGAAGTATGTTAGAGATGGTGATCATGTGACTGAATGGTTTGTATTGTAGAAGGAACCAGATGGATAATTCTAGCTAGAGCCTCAATGTATATTGCAGAAAAAGATTCTCATGCTTCAGAACCGAGCAATTGAGCAAGTTAAAGTGAAATCGAAATAATTTGGTCTCGATGAAGCTACATAGGAGATGGCGGATAAGATGCGGCCTATGTATCCTTCCTTGTTTGCTGGTTGAGGCAAAGCAGTTTTGGTATATGTCTTGGTATATGTTTTGATATATGTTTTGGTGATGTTGTTATATGTACACATGTATATGGATGTAAACACACCATGAGATATGTTATAAAACTTCAATAAGTGGTATGGGTGTCATGCCATTATGACATTATGTTTTCATGTTGGTTTTCTTCTCAACAGGTTGATCATTATAAATAATGTATCAAGATAAGTTATAAAGCTCCATCGACAATATATTTTACTTACAACATTTTTGTGGTTATAGGTGTTGTTAAACATCGAGGATGGTGTTCCCTTAAGGGGGAGGGTTCTATAACAACCTTGGTGAAAATTCCATTTAATAAAAGTTAATAAAAGCAAAATAATAATCACAATTGATGGGACACTTATTCCAAGCTAAATCTTGGGAAATACATCCTAGTGTGGGTGTTCAACGATTTATTATGGTGAAAGAAATTAGCAAAGGCAATGGAAAAGGAAAAATGACATTTTTGACACATTTGTTTATGAAAATAATAGAAATTAGGAGAAAAGAAAGATGAAAGGTCACAGGTTGCACGTGAGGAGGAAAATGAAGAAAAATGAAGAAAATAGAGACCTCATTCATAAAAAGGCTTCTGAGGATTAGTTGGTAACCTTTTGTCAGTTTAGTTTTGGAGCTCTCTAATTATTCTCTCTTTCTCTCATACTCTTGGATACTTAGATTTTTCTTGGAGCACTCTTGGAGGGTGTGGCATACTCATACTTTTGGAGCACGAAGGTAAAGAAAGAGCAAGATAATGCAAGAGGACATCAGGATCAACAACTACAATGGAGTTTGCTTGTAGGTACCGAGTTGCATGTATGAGTCCCCTCACTAGTTTTGGCATACATGGAATATGCATTTGGTTTGTTCATTGTGACCTGTCATGGGCATGGAGGATGGCCGATATTGACATTGGATTGCCTAGCCTTGCCATTTCTTGGATAGCCATGGTGATTGTGGATTTGTTTTCCTTGTTTTTTTTTATTGTTTCTCATGTTTCATTAGCTTGGATTGATTTATTAGTCCTGGAAGCCTTGGTTGGACAAATGATTTGGAAGCCTTGTAACAACTTGGTTTGAGTTACTAGCCTTGGAAGCCTTGGTTGGACCAATGCTCTGGATGTAACATCCCTCCCTTAATAATAAATAATAAATAAAATAATAATTAATAACAATAAATAATAATAATAATAAATAATAATAAATAAATCATAATAAAAATAATAAATAAATAAATAAATGATAAGTAATAAAAAAATAATAACAATAGCAATAACCAAAATAACAATTAATAATAAAAATAAAAAATAGTAATAACCAAAATAACAAAATAGTAATAACCATAATAAAAGAAGGAAATTATCCAAAAGAAGAAAAGAAAGCTAAAAAAATCAAAGGAAAGTAAAGAAAAAGCAGCATGTAGACACATGGAGGGGTGCATGTGGTTCCCCTTCTGATATGTTGTTCTATTTAATGAACGGTGGGGAAGATGGGAGGGGTTCCATCATTCCGAGGTTCGATCTTCCATTCTATGGTGTACTAAGACAAAGGAATACTGGCAGTAGTAGTTGATTGAGGGCTCGGGGGTGGCCAGTTGTAGCAGAATCCTGAACAATTGAGCCTACAGTTGGGAGGAGAGTCGTCCCCAAAATCTTGTAGTCACTTCGCAGCCGGAAAGTACAGGTATAATTTTATTTTAAAAATTGTTTTTCTTTTTGACATTAATTTTAGTTATACTTGTACTGTTACATATGGTATTAGAGCATTAATCGTTAGGGCCTATGGGCATCCAGAATTATACTTTGTTGGAAATTTTAACTTGACTTGTTTAAAAGTACAGGTTGATTACTTCGAGAAGGCGGCGTAAATTTTTTTTTTTTTCCCTCATCTGATCTTGTGTCAGACCAGCCATTTTTGGCTTGCTTTAGTTTTTTTTTTTTAATATAAACTTGAGCGATACTTTTTCTCGCTGAGCTGCCCTACCCTTGTTTGCTGTGGCTCTATAGCCACCCATTATCCCTCATACCTGTGTGTTGTGACCCTTTACCTATGTATGGCCTTCTTTTCCTCCCAATCTCTTCAACATAGCCTCTAGAGGCCTTCTTTCATCAACATTAAACAAATTTCAGGGCTATTTACTGTTATATATTATTTCCTGGGTGAGCTACTTGTTTTTGCAGGTGTAGCATGGAGTTTTGAGGAGATCTGGGCACTAATTTGGAATTCTGGCACCCAAATCTGTGATGCTTGGTGACCTTCTATGCTCAGATCTAAATAAACTATATTGCAGACCTAATCTATATATTAACATCTAATATTTAGCTTGAAAAACACTCTAATCAACACATAATATTTGCAAGAAAATTTATAAGTCATTTGGCTTGCTTCATTTGGTAATTTGATGATTGATTCGATTGTTAGGAACTGATATCCATTTGGCTCAGCAGTCTGATTTAAAATTTGCAGAGGTCTGATTTCATTTTTCAGTAAGCTTATCTTTAGATCTGGTTCATTCTTGAAAAACGTTTTATGCTCTTAAAAAGTTGAGTAATTTTGGTACTGTCAAATGCATTTAACATAATAGATATTCACCGTTAGTTCTCTGTCTCTCTCAATTTACTTACTGCTGTCATGATTAATCTCTGAGATATAGGCAGCATAGAGAAATTTAAAGTTTACTTGCCTCATGGTTTATGCACTATTGTGAGAATGGTTGTTGGTTTTAACATTGTGTTGGCATGTTCAAATCTAATGCTCTAGACTCATTTTTGCTGAATAGACATAAGAGCTCATTGAATAGAATGCCCCTGTTTTATTTCAAGATTGGCACTTAAGTTTTAAAGGATTGGTTAGATCCAATATCTAGTAGACTAAAAGCAATTACCAATCCTATTAATTATCATTGGCATATCGTTTCGAATGATTGGATAATTGCTGAAGGTGAACGAGTACTCTATTGCTTTTTCTTACCATTTGTTCAAAACACATTGTTGACCGTTGCTAATCATAAATCAAACATTTGGCATCTAAGGCTTGGCTTGAGAATTGGTGAATACAATATTGAGAATATTCGTAATAATCTCATTGGCTAAGTAATCAGGTGTTTTAATTGTTCATGGTTTTATGATTCTGGCCATTCAGAGAACTTTTGGTTCATTTGTGAGATATCTCACATATTGATGATTGTTCCAGCTTACAGTTTTTCAGAGAGTTTGTAGATTAATTTCATCATTTAGATTTACAAATGAATTCCTGAATTTTCTGAACAGTGACTTTCGATTTTGGCTTAACATGTGAGCACTTTTAGTTTCAAATGTTCAACATGTCTGTAGTTGGTCTTTCCACATTTCAAAGCCATATGGTGTTAACGGGACTTGGGGTGTCAATTTCTCTCCAGAGACCCATGTGTCATGAACTCTAAATCCGTGAGGAATAAAGGTAGAGAGGATTTGTGAAGCTAGATCTACAAATATGATCTGTTGATTTTGGGATGATCCACAATAATATGGCTATCCACATGCATTACTACCATTAAAATTTTATCTTCCACTAATTTTCCCTCATTTCCCTCTGAATTTCGAGCCTGCAAAAGAATAGAGCTGTAACATTAAGGTTTTAAAATTAGAAAAGGCAAGTGAAGATAGCGAATTCATCGCTGCATGGATAATATCCTTCAGATCTTCAGTCTGACGCTCTCCCAGCCGATCTATCCCCGCATACTCAGTGAAGATTTTTGTTTGCTTGTTTTGGTATTTTCTATATTTATTTTTAGCAACATAAAATGGATTTTCATGACTGATTCTGTTGAAATTTATATCAGAAACTTTATCATGCAGGTTGCCTGAAGTTATGCTGATTTATTTATTGCTGAGATTGGAGTCCATTGGACGAAATGCTTAAGATGCATTTGATGGTTTCGGTTATCATTGAAGAATTCTGTTTGAGTTTTTGCACGAAAATTTGGCATGCTTGCAAGTTGACTGGATCGATGAATTCTGCTTTTAGATTTTCCGGGGGCTGTTTTCCTAAATTTGAAAACATTAAGTACCATAAAAATCATGTTAGAAATGTTTAAGCAGAATCAGATTTCTGATTAAGTGGTATAATTTGCGTCTAATAGTATGAGCCTTTTTGAATTTTGTGATGGTTTCTGGTATGCCCAGAAGATAATCAAATCACGTCTTCTATGTTTGCTGCCAAGGTTTCATTGCATCATTTGATTACTTACAATAATTCTGTGACGAGTGCTGCAAAATCAAATTAGTTGTGTTTTTGGGTTTCTGGCTCTCTGATGCTGAAACTTATCACGATCAATGATCTTAGCATGTGTATAATTATCACAAATGATTCGTTTCCACTTTGCTTTTTGGTGATGATGCTTTTGTTACATGGATTGAGAAAATAAATCCCATATATGCCATACCACAAACGGTTCAATTTGAGTCATCTTGAATGTTATACAGAGCATGATCATGTTTGAAACATAAGATATATGTTATGTATATATGCGTTCATTAAGAACGATAAAAGCCAAAAGATGTCCATAAAGATTTGGATTATAAAGACGATCAATGTTTTCAAAACCACTATCTTTAAGATTATGTTTTTGATAGACTATGATGTCGGTACACATGGGCACCATAATGTTGATTTTCTGGTACAACCAGAATCAAGTTATGTTTTTCATAAGAGTTCAAGTTATGTTTTTTTTTTATAAGAGTATAATGTCGGTACATATGGTATTTAGTCAACAGTTTATAAAGAGATATAA
This sequence comes from Pinus taeda, assembly GCA_000404065.3. Taxonomy (NCBI): domain Eukaryota; kingdom Viridiplantae; phylum Streptophyta; class Pinopsida; order Pinales; family Pinaceae; genus Pinus; species Pinus taeda. The sequence continues at coordinate 1,045 of APFE030699132.1, read as the reverse complement.
GTGTCAACGGTTTATAGAGAGATTTAACTTATAGTTTTAATATGTTATATATATTATATTTATTATTTAATAATGTAATTTGTTAAATATATGTATGTATAATATGAATTTCAATAACATATTATATTTATTATTTAATATTGTAATCTGTTAAATATATGTATGTATAATATGAATTATATATATATCAATAACATATTATATTTATTATTTAATATTGTAATTTGTTAAATATATGTATGTATATATTTCAATTAGTTTACTCTTATTTCCATTACGATTTGAGGATCACATATATTTTGAGTCATTGATTTAGTTTTCTACTAGTTTAGGGTACAACTTTTCTTGAAATCTTAACAGGTGGCTTTAAAAAAAATAAAAAAAAAATTACAAGTGATAATTATGGTGGATTTAAGGCATTGGTTTCCATTGTGCTAGGTAAAGTTCATAATTTCATGAGTGGAAAGGCATATTTGGTGTTGTGTGGTTTCTCTAGAAGAATCTCAACAAAGTCTCCGAATGAGATTTGTAACTTTCTCTCTTTCATAGCAAGCTCCTAGTTTCAGTTTTGTGTTCATTTCCAAAGTTCTGATTTTTGTTTTGAGCTCCTAAATAGTTTATTTTGTAATTTTACCACCATTATGCAAGGATACTTGTCTTGGATTGCTCGGGTGAGAGCATTTATTTTGGTTAATGTACTAAATGGTTGATGCTTTAAGGATTATCATTAATCCACTGCAAGAATCCGAACTGAGGAGACTCTCTCCTTGCTGACAACGGACTATAATGTGTAACCTCCATAGATTGTCCTGCCATTCTTCATATTTTCGAAAACTAGCATCATTCGGGAGGAAATTTGTAAGTGTATATTGCAAGATTGCAGATGTCTGAATGTTTCAAAGCACGATATGAGGTTGATCAGTATGGGCGGATTTCTTGACAAGTTTACAATTTTCTATCTTAGGCAGGCAATTCTATGCCTAATTATATTGTAACTTATAGGATTTGAAATGGTGTTGCCTTCGCGGGTGCGCTTGCAGGCAGA
>APFE030699130.1:149693-208383 GCA_000404065.3 Pinus taeda | reverse complement strand
AACCATAAGATTTCCCATGTGCATGCGCTTTTCTCTGCATGAAAGTGCGTGAACTTTTCTCTGCATGAAAGTGCGTGAACTTTTCTCTGCATGAAAGTGCGTGAACTTTTCTCTACATGAAAGTAAATTTTTTCTGCATGAAAGTGCGTGAACTTTTCTCTGCATGAAAGGAACTTTTCTCTTCATGAAAGTGCGTGAACTTTTCTCTGCATGAAAGGAAATTTTCTCTAAATGAAAGTGCGTGAACTTTTCTCTGTATGAAAGGAACTTTTCTCTGCATGAAAGTGCCTGAACTTTTCTCTGCATGAAAGGAAATTTTCTATTTGTGAAAGTGCGTGAACTTTTATCTGCATGAAAGGAACTTTTACCTGCATGAAAGTGTGTGAACTTTTCTCTGTATGAAAGGAACTTTTCTCTTCATGAAAGTGCGTGAACTTTTCTCTGCACTATAATTTATCATCTGAGATGAGTGGGTTTCCATCAAGTACAACATATGTATCATAATGCCAACAATCTCCTCCTTTGGACTTGATGGAAACAATACCAAATCACTCTCCCCCTTTGACATCAAGGGCAAAGGGCGGACCAAGATATTCTCTTCCTTTGATAAACATTCTACTATCCATACTCCCCCTGAGTGCTTGCTGAAATTTCTAAATGAGCTCCCCCTTTGTATATGCCAAGGTGTACCAATTTGTCCATGCTCCCCCTGAGTACATGCTGAGTCTCTGCACTGCTGAAGTGTGTTATTCCTGCTCCCCCTGACTGTAGGCAAGATCTGCAAAAAGATTTTCTACAAGAAGAACATGACTCTATCATAAATGACCTTCCTATCACCAAAGGCTCATACATACATCCATCTCTCAACCAAGTGAGGATATACAAATATTGACTCATCCAACCAACCAAGTGGGCTTACATCAAAAGTTTACTCATGATAAACAAGTACATTACATCATTCATCCTAGGCATAGTGGGGAAACCAAAATAGGCCATTACATGACCTTGATAACAAAAGACATATATGACATAGAGACGAAATATCTAGAGCAAGACTATGAAAGTCATCAATAACTAATATCAGTAGCATCTGTCAATCACTATTCAGATCAGAAACCATGTAAATGTCCTATAGCAAGGTATGTCTACATATAGATATCAACTCATCCTCTTGAAAGACATCATAGCCATCTCGTCAACATCAAGATCTGCATGATCTTATATATCATCCATGTATCATCATTCGGGGACATCTGTATCAATCAACATATGTAAGTATCAATCTGTCATTTTATCATCATCATGTCTCTAATAATGCAATTTTGAGTAATCATTCATGTATCCAGCATATTGTATATAGTACTATGTATCTTTAGCTCAAGATCATCAACCGCAGCAATCCTCGTCCACATGAGAGCCAAGAACTATAGGAGATTTGCATCAACTATATTATATGATCTTTCAATAGCATATTATAGAATCATCATCAAGTAATGAAGATGTGTATACAAGCTTTGTACTTCTCCTTATCCTTATGAAGATCACCATGTAAACACCATATATGCATTATCAGAGAATCAACCACAAATATGATCTGAACATCAACTATGTAACCCAAAGAAACATATGAGATTTTGTCATGGACAACTCATAACCATAGCAAGATATATCACTTAGCCATATAATCATCATCACCAAGGACTACTAACCATAGATCCAAACAACCCTGCAACAACACATGCACGTACTCTTTTATCATTGACAAAATAAAATAACCAATGGTGGAAAAGATGAGTTGAATTTAAATACCATCTAATCTATGCCAAAAGCTTTGATCTAGTCACAAATCAACTTCTAAGCGACAACTAACAGATGCAAAATAGAATGACTAACATAGACCTTCTTCCAAGAAATCATAAACATAGCATTTTTGGGTTGTGATTGTAGATTCTTCCATTCATGCTCCCATGAGAGAGATGAGATGGAGGTTGCAATCACAACATTTTTGAGGGGTTATGCTCTAATGAAATGCAGAAGACTAATAAACATTCTAAGCTAAAAAGAAATACCAATACATAAGAGGGACCTAAGCCACTAGGGTTAGGCCCAAACCCAAGAGCCTCGGCCCTCTTGAACTAACTCGGTGATGGATCAATAAGAAACTTCTCATTATCATGGAATTAATGTCAAACACATCACATAACCAGTCAAAAATAACAGTATCAAGTGCTTGAGCTCAATAGATTCTTAGCTGAAAACAAAGTTCGAATCCTAATGATCTCTTTGGCATGTTTATTTATACAAGAGAGTAGCTACTAACAACTCCCTAGAAAATAGGAATGTTTGTCTCCCAAAACTTGAGAAGGGTTTATCTAGATCTTCTTTAACTACACTTTCTTGGCTTCCAATGACCTTGTCTTGCTTGGCTACCAATGACCTCGAGCTGATGAGAGTGTGGTGATTTTGGTTGATTGAGGGAGTTAAGGAGTTAGACAACCTACTAGAATCTCTCCCTGTTATCTACTTCGAGCTCCTACATTGAAATCATCTAAAAATTACTCCATTTCCTGCATTTAAACCATATTAGGCCACATGACATAGCAAAACATCTTTTACCCCTTTCACTAAGCATAATATAACAAAAATTGAAAATAAATATGAGAAAGAGATAGTTATAAAGCTGGGGGATGGCATTATGACCCTTATGATGTACCTATTGATGAGCCTCACCAGTCATCATAAGGCAATTGGTAGATATCTCCTCCAAATAGCATGTTGAGGGTTTCCATTACATCTTCCCTGATCCCTCGGAGAAGAACTAGCTTGAATGACTCAGTATCAAGGGTAAAGTTGGCCCTCCTATAATTGAGTTGAAACCTCTCCTCATAGTCCTCCAAAGATTCATCAGGTCCAAGGGTCATACTAAAGATTTCCTCCTTTGTTTCTTTGGACCTACAGTAATCTTGGTATTTACCATTAAATTTTTGTTGCATTTAGGCTCAGGTAGTGATGTTGCCTCCAGATAGACTCATAAAACAATGCAAGGCTGCATCTTTGAGGGTAGAAGGAAACAAATTCATCTTCTTCTCAGGAGATGCATAGTCATGGGTCCTACAAACAACAACAAACTCAAACATGAAGGTGTCAAGATATTCAGAGGTTACGCCATGGAAATGTGGAAGGGCAACAGAGCTTATATTTTTCATTCTAGCCTCTCCATTGGTTTATCTGAAGGAGGAAATCTCATTGTTCCCATTTTCAGCCATGGTTTGGGTAGGTGAGGTGGGTTCTTCTTCTTTCCTAATAGGTTGTTCATGAATTCCAGTTTTCTCACCTAGAGGGTCTTCTAAATACCTTGTAGTCAAAGAGGGAAGTTCACAACCACCGAAGATGGATGAAGGTTGGCTGCTTGAGGGTGCGAGGGTTTTCGGTAAGAATTTTCCTTGGTTATCCCTTCTCTTATGAGACATGAAGGAACAGATTTTTTGAATTTTTCACTTTTCAAGCAATAGGATTGATGCAAAAAAAAATGCTTTAGCAGAAATAACGCCTACTTATAAACATCCCTGGCAACAACACAAAAAAATTGGTGAGCCCTGGTATTGCACCAAGAGTGTTGCAACTCCCAAGGGCTCCTCAACTCAAATTATCAACACGGGGTTCGTATAAACTTAGAGGTGACAGTGTTGTATTCACAATAGGTTAGGTTCTTGTAACACCTCATCCCACATCTACCCAAGTAACCGGACAACCGAGGTAAATATGCGACGGGAGGCCACTATAATGGGATTCAGCCTCCTAGGTGATCTTAAGGAAGTCGAATTGACGGAAACACACCACACATACCTTCCACATCAACAACAAAACTCCCAGGAACCATCCCAACCACTCAGGTAACCAACCCTTGAGATCAACTATAGTTTTATTGCATCAAACCCTTGGATGCTCCCTTGATATGGACAAGCGTGCGCCTGGGAGACTCAAATCACTCCCACAGCAAGGCTTCATGGCTATAAGACTATTCTCCATTTTATTAATATAAAGGCAATTGTTCTTTCTCAATTACATCTTTCTTGATACAATTTGTAGGATTCCTTGATCACCTACATATATTGTGATTGCATATTGATCAATTTATGATACATGATTGGATTAATTAGTTCATTTACCTCTTATTCTAGATATTGGATGCTTTGATCTCGTGTATGTTTCTATCTATGCAGATCTTCATTTGGACAATATGGAGAAGTTGTGGGAAGCGATGGGAAGATCTATAAATTATCGAGGAGGAGAAGGTGATTGAAATCTTTGAAGTGCACTTTATCAATAATTTTGATTAAATAGTAAGTGGCCTCTATCATCATATTTGTTTCAATCAATCATAGTCTAGAGAAAGGTAGTAGTTCCTAGTTATTTGTTACTAGATTTCTCTAAAGTCTAGGGAGATCGCTCTTGTCCGCAAGAGGGATAAGTCCACATAACACCTACACCGTGTGGAATTTTCTTATCTCCTAATATTTAGGCTTTACCGCAATCCACACTGGATCGCTAGGCCCTAACCGATACTACACTCTCCAAGCTTTACCATATATCCCATCACAGGATTCTAGGCCTATGGAGAGCAACCACCTCTAGGCTTTACTATATATCCCACCATTCAATGGTTCAGGGTTCCTAGGCCCACGAGGCAACACAAAATATGGCTTTACCGCAACCCATAGTTTGGTTCAAGGGTTACTAGGCCATGTGTTCTTTTATTCAATAATCCACCTCACTCAGCTTCGAATCCATCCAGTAATCCATCTCAACCAAAACATGAGAGCCCTATCACACCATGGATATCCGGAAATGGTAAGGCTAGGCTGAAAACACTGTCACACCTGGAAAAACCTATGCGAATAATAACAAATAACCACATGAAATACCAGGCATGCAAAATTTAGCAAGGGAATCACACATGCAAATTGATACCTGCAAAGAATCTTGTTGTAGTTGCATGATCCTGCTCTTCCTTGCTTTCTCCTTCCTTCCTCTTGCCTTCTTTGCCTTTCTTGATCCAATGCCAAAGTGCTAAGAAAAATCTAAGTGTCCAAGAGTGAGAGAAAGAGAGAGAAAGAGAGAATAATTAAAGAGCTCCAAAACTGAATGGACAAAAGGTTACACTGACTAAGCCTGTCCACTGGTCCTGTTAGCTCCAGTCTTCGCAGCCTGTCACCAGGGATCAACATGAGCTCTTACTATGTCTAGTTTTGTTAGATGTTTTACACGTGATGTTCAACACAAAACATGTCACAAATGTGTCCATCAGAAGAAGCTCAGAAAAATATTTCCAATGGTATATCAGACTCCCGTAACCGGTTCCTCGATTAGAAGAAATGAATGAGTGATTCTTGGTTATGCATGTTTTGAGATCAGTTGTTGCACACAATGACAAGTTTAGTACAACATCAGTTTCTGAAATAATGGTAAGGAATTTTTCAAAAGTGAAAGATTTTTTTGTTCATCACATAATAAATAACAAAAACCTCCTTCAGTTTATGCACAGGTGCTACTATGTGGGAGATATACAGTGATATTTGGAGCCTACATTAAAACAAAGCAAATTTTTCATATTTTTTACTATTTTAGTCATTTTAGTGTGGGGCCATTTTACAACACATGGAAAGTAATTTTGCAAAACCCAAGGATTTTTTTGTTAAGCACGAGCCATATAACAAAAACCTCTTTCAGTTTATTCACAAGTGTCATGGATTGGGATATGTGACTAGATCTTTACAGCTCATTTTCACAGATTTAAATTTTTAATGATTTTCTGTTTTAGAGATGATTTTGTGGAACAGATTGCGAGCAAATGGAAACGAATTTATCAAATTTGAGAAAGGTTTTTCTCCATCGTGACCTTATCTACAAAAACCTCTTTCCGTTTTGTAACAAGTGCTATGGTTTAGGAGATACAAGTTCATCTTCAACACCTATTTTCATAAATTCGGCCCAAGTTTTATATAACTGATTCTATTTTGAAGAAAATGGTTGAGCTCAATTCCCTAAGTACAAGGATGAGAAAATGTATATATTTTATGAATTTCATATTGTAGGGGTTGGATTTTGGCAGCAAAGAAGCATTTGGACTGTGTAAAGTTTTATTGAATATCATAATAAAGCAGTTTTTGCCCTTTGGATCTGGGATTCATCATGGTGCTGATGTTTAGTATGTTTTTCCTGTAATTCATTTACACATTATGTTTTTTATACCTTGTTACAACATTATCTAAGTGATATGTTAGGAATTCATCCATAATGATGCTCCTTTCATGATGATTTTGTTGTTAGTTGTAATGGTTGTCTTAGCAGAATTCATCCTTGGCTAGATGCTCTGTTGAGCAACCTCGTGATTCTCTTTCATCTAAAGTTGTTGTTGAATATTCATCATTTATCTGATGCCTACAGGGCAGCAGGATTTTTCTCCTATACTTCTCACATTTACAATATTCACTTGGCTGAACATGGCACTTAATTTGCCCCAGGTTTGCCGGCAGAAATTGGCATCAATTCCATAGTCCAAATCATCCTTTCTCTTGTTGTTTTGACCCAAAAAGAATCCAATCAAACTCCTTTAAATCTATACCTAGCCTAAGATCAGTAATTAAATCAGTCATATCAAGCCTTTAGTGATCATAATTAGCTGAGATTGACTCGGAGAGAGCCCTCTCCTGACCTGGTAGGGATAGCTACCAGGCTGAGCGTGGTTTGATGTTGGCCCTGGATCCTACCTTTTCAACCTGAGGTAAATCTAGGCTCTAACATAGTGGTGACCATACTGGGGAAGAAAAAATTATTTGTTTGTTAGTGTTCTTTGTTTTATAGACTACATACGGAGCCTGAAGTTAGCCAAGTAGCCTTCGAAGCTTTTGCTTTGCATTAGCGCAAGTAGATAAAAGCTACTTCAGTCAATCTCCGGTCTAGTCTTATAAACAGAATATCTAATTTGCAAATTGCCCCAGTACATGTATCAAGTTAGATCTGATTGCTGAGGGTGGACAACAGTCAGACACATATAAAGGCTGAAAAATTCACCTGGCGACTCCAACTCAATCCAGAGATTCCATCGTTCACTGATCCTTTCATGCACTAAAATAAAATGGTAGGGTATGTGGTAGACCCTGTGTTTTGTGAAGCTTTAAAAGAAGTTAGAGATCAGTTAGTGGATATTGAAATTAATGAAGCATTTTTCATTGTCGTGCTTCAATGTTTGAGATCTCCGAAGTTTCCTCCTAAAGCTAAAGCTGGTTTCTTTGAGTTAGTTGTTGAAAAATTTGAGAAGGAGATTCAGTATTTAAATGATCAGATCCAATCATATGAATTCCGAGATCTCAAAAAGTTCTTGGAAACTCTCCCTCCTTCAGAACAAGAAACAATAGAGCTGCTCGTGGATGTTTGCATTGATAGTTTGCAGTTCGAGGTCTGCATTGAGGAATTAGGGCAGCAAACAGAGTTTGATTTCTTTGATCCTATTGCAACATACATGGAAATTTTTTTAGTTTGAATGATAGATCAAATTGTCTTTTACACAACCAGACTCGTTATGTGCATGTATGGTTGTCAACATTTACATTTCTGTCCTGGTTGAAGCACTTTCAAGCAACATCCTTGTCATAGTTACTTGATTGCTTGATCTGGAATTACAGCATAACTTGATCTCTCAATTTTGCAGCAAAGTGGGTTAGATTTGTACATAAATAAGTTGCCCAGGGTAGCATTTCAGTTTTCGGTATTTGTTTATGTACAGGTTGCAGTATGTATATGTTTTTGGATTGGTATGAGTTGTTTTGGGTTTGCAGTTGTTTGACCATCCATGCCCAATGGAAGAGGCACTGTCTACTTTCTAGATATTTGTAGTTCTTGGCACCTCCAAGGAGCTACCATCCCTATTGGAGCCGATGTTAGTTCCAGCCTTCGCAGCCTGTCACTAGGGATCAACATGAGCTCTTACTATGTCTGGTTTTGTTAGATGTTCTACACATGATGTTTCAGCACAAAACATGTCGCAAATGTTTCCATCAGAAGAATCTCAGAAAAATATTTCCAATGGTATATCACACTCCCGTAACCGGTTCCTCGATTAGAAGAAATGAATGAGTGATTCTTGGTTATGCATGTTTTGAGGTCAGTTGCTGCACACAATGACAAGTTTAGTACAAAATCAGTTTCTGAAATAATGGTAAGGAAATTTTCAAAAGTGAAAGAGGTTTTTATTCAACACTTACTAAATAACAAAAGTGTCCTTCAGTTTATGCATAGGTGCTACTATGTGGGAGATATACAGTGATATTTGGAGCCTACATTAAAACAAAGCAAATTTTTCATATGTTTTACTATTTTAGTCATTTTAGTGTGGGGCCATTTTACAATAGATGGAAAGTAATTTTGCAAAACCCAAGGAGGTTTTTGTTAAGCATGAGCCATATAACAAAAACCTCTTTTAGTTTATTCACAGGTGTCATGGATTGGGATATGTGACTAGATCTTTATAGCTCATTTTCACAAAATTAAATTTTTAATGATTTTCTGTTTTAGACATGATTTTGTGGAACATATTGCGAGCAAATGGAAACTAATTTCCCAAATTTGAGAAAAAAATTTCTCCATCATGACCTTATCTACAAAAACCTCTTTCAGTTTTGTAACAAGTGCTATGGTTTAGGAGATACAAGTTCATCTTCAACACCTATTTTCATAAATTCGACCCAAGTTTTATGTAACTGATTCTATTTTGAAGAAAATATTTGAGCTCAATTCCCTTAGTACAAGGATGAGAAAATGTATATATTTTATGAATTTCATAGTGTAGGAGTTTGATTTTGGCAACAGAGAAGCATTTGGACTGTGTAAAGTTTTATTGAATATCATAATAAAGCAATTTTTGCCCTTTGGATCTGGGATTCATCACGGTGCTGATGTTTAGTATGTTTTTCTTGTAATTCATTTACACATTATGTTTTTTCTGCCTTGTTACGGCATTATCTAAGTGATATGTTAGGAATTCATCCATAATGATGCTCCTTTCATGATGATTTCATTGTTAGTTGTAATGGTTGTCTTAGCAGAATTCATCCTTGGCTAGATGCTCTGTTGAGCAACCTCGTGATTCTCTTTCATCTAAAGTTGTTGTTGAAGATTCATCATTTTTCTGATGCCTCCAGGGCAGCAGGCTTTCTCTCCTATACTTCTCACATTTACAATCTTCATTTGGCTGAACATGGCACTTAATTTTCCCCAGGTTTGCCGACAGAAATTGGCATCAATTCCATAGTCAAAATCATCCTTTCTCTTGTTATTTTGACCCAAAACAAATCCAATAAAACTCCTTTACATCTATACCTAGCCTAAGATCAGTAATTAAATCAGTCATCTCAAGCCTTTAGTGATCATAATTAGCTGAGATTGACCCAGAGAGAGCCCTCTCCTGACCTGGTAGGGCTAGCTACCAGGCTGAGCGTGGTTTGATGTTGGCCCTGGATCCTACCTTTTCAGCCTGAGGTAAATCTAGGCACTAACATAGTGGCAACCATACTGGGGAAGAAAATTGTATTTGTTTGTTAGTGTTCTTTGTTTTATAGAGTACAGATGGAGCTTGAAGTTAGCCAGGTAGCCTTCGAAACGCTTTTGCTTTGCATTAGCGCAAGTAGATAAAAGCTACTTCAGTCAATCTCCGGTCTAGTCTCATAAACGGAATATCTAATTTGCAAATTGCCCCAGTACATGTATCAAGTTAGATCTAATTGTTGATGGTGGACAACAGTCAGACACATATAAAGGCTGAAAAATTCACCTGGCGACTACAACTCAATCCAAAGATTCCATCGTTCACTGATCCGTTCATGCACTAAAATAAAATGGTAGGGTATGTGGCATACCCTGTGTTTTGTGAAGCTTTAAAAGAAGTTAGAGATCAGTTAGTGGATATTGAATTAATGAAGCATTTTTCATTGTCATGCTTCAATGTTTGAGATCTCCTAAGTTTCCTCCTAAATCTAAAGTTGGTTTCTTTGAGTTAGTTGTTGAAAAATTTGAGGAGGAGATTCAGTATTTAAATGATCAGATCCAATCATATGAATTCCGAGATCCCAAAAAGTTCTTGGAAACTCTCCCTCCTTCAAAACAAGAAACAATAGAGCTGCCCGTGGACGTTTGCATTGACAGTTTACAGTTGGAGGTTTGTGTTGAGGAATTAGGGTAGCAAACAGAGTCTGTTTTTTTTTTTTTTTTGTTCAGTTTGAATGATAGATCAAATTGTCTTTTACACAACCAGACTCGTTATGTGCATGTATGGTTGTCAACATTTACATTTGTGTCCTGGTTGAAGCACTTTCAAGCAACTTCCTTGTCACAGTTACTTGATTGGTTGATCTAGCATTACAGCATTACTTGATCTCTCAATTTTGCAGCAAAGTGGGTTAGATTTGTACAGAAATAAGCTGCTCGTGGCAGCATTTCAGTTTTCAGTATTTGTTTATGTACAGGTTGCAGTATGTATATGTTTTTGGATTGGTATGAGTTGTTTTGGGTTTGCAGTTGTTTGACCATCCATGCCCAATGGAAGAGGCACTATATACTTTCCATAGATCTGTAGTTCTTGGCACCTCCAAGGAGCTACCATCCCCATTGGAGCCGATGTTAGTTCCAGTCTTCGCAACCTGTCACCAGGGATCAACATGAGCTCTTACTATGTCTGGTTTTGTTAGATGTTTTTCACATGATGTTTAGCACAAAACATGTCACAAATGTGTCCATCAGAAGAAGCTCGGAAAAATCTTTCCAATGGTATATCACACTCCCGTAACTGGTTCCTCGATTAGAAGAAATGAATGAGTGATTCTTGGTTATGCATGTTTTGAGGTCAGTTGCTGCACACAATGACAAGTTTAGTACAAAATCAGTTTCTGAAATAATGGTAAGGAATTTTTCAAAAGTGAAAGAGGTTTTTGTTCATCACATACTAAATAACAAAAACCTCCTTCAGTTTATGCACAGGTGCTACTATGTGGGAGATATATAGTGATATTTGGAGCCTACATTAAAACAAAGCAAATTTTTCATATTTTTTACTGTTTTAGTCATTTTAGTGTGGGTCCATTTTACAACATATGGAAAGTAATTTTGCAAAACCAACGGATTTTTTTGTTAAGCACGAGCCATATAACAAAAACCTCTTTCAGTTTATTCATAGGTGTCATGGATTGGGATATGTGACTAGATCTTTACAGCTCATTTTCACAGATTTAAATTTTTAATGATTTTATGTTTTAGAGATGATTTTGTGGAACAGATTGCGAGAAAATGGAAACAAATTTCCCAAACTTGAGAGAGATTTTTCTCCATCATGAACTCATATACAAAAACCTCTTTCAGTTTTGTAACAGGTGCTATGGTTTAGGAGATATGAGTTCATCTTCAACACCTATTTTCATAAATTCAGCCCAAGTTTTATGTAACTGATTCTATTTTGAAGAAAATGGTTGAGCTCAATTCCCTTAGTACAAGGATGAGCAAATGTATATATTTTATGAATTTCATAGTGTAGGGGTTGGATTTTGGCAGCAAAGAAGCATTTGGACTATGTAAAGTTTTATTGAATATCATAATAAAGCAGTTTTTGCCCTTTGGATCTGGGATTCATCATGGTGCTGATGTTTAGTATGTTTTTCCTGTAATTCTTTTACACATTATGTTTTTTCTGCCTTGTTACAGCATTATCTAAGTGATATGTTAGGAATTCATCCATAATGATGCTCCTTTCATGATGATTTTGTTGTTAGTTGTAATGGTTGTCTTAGCAGAATTCATCCTTGGCTAGATGCTCTGTTGAGCAACCTCGTGATTCTCTTTCATCTAAAGTTGTTGTTGCAGATTCATTATTTGTCTGATGCCTGCAAGGCAACGAGATTTCTCTCCTATACTTCTCACATTTACAATCTTCACTTGGCTGAACATGGCACTTAATTTGCCCCAGGTTTGCCGGCAGAAATTGGCATCAATTCCATAGTCCAAATCATCCTTTCTCTTGTTGTTTTGACCCAAAACAAATCCAATCAAACTCCTTTACATCTATACCTAGCCTAAGATCAGTAATTAAATCAGTCATCTCAAGCCTTTAGTGATCATAATTAGCTGAGATTGACCCGAAGAGAGCCCTCTCCTACCTAGTAGGGCTAGCTACCAAGCTAAGCGTGGTTTGATGTTGGCCCTGGATCCTACTTTTTCAACTTGAGGTAAATCTAGGCTCTAACAGGTCCTCAAAATCCTTTTTATCAATTAGGCCTCTATTTTCTTCAATTTCCATTATTTTCCTTCATTTTCCTTCTCACATGCAACCTATGACCTTTCACCTTCCTTTTCTCCTAATTTCCATTATTTTCATCAATAAATGTGCCAAAAATGTCATTTTTCCTTTCCAAATCCTTTTCCATTTCCTTTGCCAAATTCCTTTGGCCATAATAACCGAAATGAACACCCACTAGAAATTTTTTCCCAACATTCAGCTTGGAATAAGTGTCCCATCAACCATAGTTATCATTTTTTCCTTTATTAACTTTTACATGGAATTTTGACCAGGGATGTTATAGGAACCTCCCCCTTGGGGGAACACCGTCCTCAGTGTTCAATGACACCTATAAACCAACAAATTGTAGAAAACAAAAGATACTGCCTATGGAGCTTTATAACACAACTCGTTGCAGTATTTACAATGACCGCTGCTGAAACATGACAATCATACCATTTACTGGAGCTTTATAACACAGCTCATTACGGTATTTACAATAACAACCACATATACTTAAGTGCATTTTCTTCAACCAGCAAATAACCATACTGTTTGTGGAGCTTTATAATCCAACTCGATATAGTAATACACACATATACACATATGCACATTTTCTCAACTAGAAAATAAAAGGATACAATGCTTGCATCCACAACAAGGGAAATAGAGGCTCACACCTCTACCCTCAAAGTAATATCAGGATTCACCTCCTTCCCAGTAAGTCCAAAATACTCTGCAAGGTCAAATTTGCATCTAATGTCCAGCACTATAATCCTGCACTACTTGTCCTCTTCGTGAACAGTTATCGGCTCAATGTTCCAGGGCACACTCCCAATGTTCATTTTATTCCATCTGGAAATGTTAATGACCAAAAAAAATCCATCCTCGGCCTTCCCTTCTCTGCTACACAGTCCCTCGGGAAATCCAGTCACCCCTTCGATGTAGTCACTCAACTTCGAAGTTACGCAACATCCCCTATCCTAGGTGATCCATCCCTTGGCAAGGCTTCCTCGCATCGGAAGGTCAACAACCAAGGAATATACATGTCTCAAAACCATCATAGTGCTTATAACATGCTCATGGAAATCAATGGACATCATTGGGCACCAGTGTCACACAAGGGACTTGCCCCTTAAGTGCTTTACTATCATACGACTACCTCTGTCAATTTCTTTCACTGCTACAGCTAATTCTTGCAGTCAGTTTCAACCACCCAACTCGGGCATTTCCCATGCTTTCTTGTACCAAGCACATAATTTCCATTAGATTTAAAATAAATTGAAATAAATTCACATCATACCTCATTGGTAGCTCATCAATAAGGTACACTTGCAATCTTGTTTACTTCCTATCACAACAATTCAAACTAGAACCTTTGATCAAATCATTATGTATAAACATATCACATCAGGTTAGCTCAAAACAAAACCATCATAAATCAAAATCATGAATCGCATGCAATCATCATAAACCATAATCATCGATCACATATAACCATTATAAATCAGAATCATAGGTCATATGTATAATAAAACTGAAATAAAATACTAATACTTATCCTTCCTTGGTCCTTATTTCTACCTTTGTCTTTATTTCGTGCACACTCTAGATCGGTTTCCACACCTGACAAACACTCAGTCCCTTCTCCTAAACCATGTGCACATACACATAGTGTGCATCACACACAACATACAACACCATGCAATACATGCACCTACATTTGATATACAGCACATACACCTACACCCAGTGTACAACACAATACAATACATATACCTACATTCGGTGTACAACACAATACACATAGTACAAAACAACGAATACACATGTCACGATACCACGACTACACAATGCACATACATAGAACCACATGCCCACAACACAACATGTATGTCATGCACACAATACCACATGTACACCAGGTACATATGTACAACATGTACACAGTACCACCTGTACACAACACCACCTACACAGCATCACATGTACACGACACCACATGCACAACATGTACACAGCGCCATATGTACACCGCACCACCTATACAATGTGTACACAATACCACATGTACGGAATGTACATGACACCACATGTACACAATGCCACATGCACATAACACCACATGTACAACATGTACACAGTACCATGTGCACACAACACCACATGTAAGGTCATGCACACAACACCATATGTGCATAGGACTACATATACAACATGTACATAGCAACATATGTACACAACGTCACATATCCAACATGTGCACAATGTTAGAGTCAATATTTGCATACTGCCATCAATGATCAAAAATCCTCTTTTCATATCCATATTAGGGTCTTGCTCAGAAATTTTTGTCATTTCACCTAGGTCCTCATTTAAAAATTTAGTCACTGATGGTAGCCCTTGTCAAAAACCCTCACTAACCTACACTCCACCTACCTCCCTTGACCTTTTCCTATGCACTCTTGGTTATGTTACCCTCCATTCCCTAACTGCCATGTCATCTCCCGCATCCACGTCATTCATTTGTCTCATGATCAATTGAAACTATACTTTTTCATATATGCTACATGACTAAAAATTGTTTCCAAACTAATGAGGAAAAATTTCCTAAGTTGAAAGAAGTTTTCCTAAAAAAAAAAAAAAAAAAAAAAAAAAAAAAAAAAAAAAAAAAAAAAAAAAAAAAAAAAAAAAAATCATCATGTACAAAAACCTCTCTCAGTTTTCTAACAACTGTTATGGTTTGGGATATACAAATGAAGCTTTGTAGACATATTTTCCCAAATTTTCATGTTATACATACTTTTACAAAACATATTGTGGCCAACCCAAGATGAATCTTGTGAAACTGGAGGAGGTTTGTGTTCCTAAGATGCCAAAGTACAATAACCTACTTCAAATTTTACACCTATATTGTAAAATGAGAGATAAATGTACATCTTTACATCCTATTTTTCGGACTATGTAAAGTCCTGTTTCAGTCACCTTTTTACAGAGAATATTGGGAATAGCTGGAGCTGAACTTTTGGAAACAGAGAGAGGTTTATCTCAAGAATATATTTATATACAATAACCTCTCTCACTTTTTACATATCTATCTCGGATTGAGATATACAAAGGGATTAAAGGACCCTATTTTGTAGGATTTCGGGAGGAAAATGTTCAAAGACAGTTAGCCACCTCATCAACTAAGAGTTGCAATCAAATTTGAATTTCTCTTCCTTGTCAACAAAAATCCATAATGATAGTTCCAAGTAGATACATTAGTTTTTAATGTCCTACATTTCATTTCTATTTGCGCAAAATAGTTTAGGATATTTGTAAAAAGATCTTGAGATTTTTATCAAAATATTTTAGTTTAGAATTTGTATAAATACTTCATCATTTGAAGTAAGAAAAGGATGGAATCAGTTGATGTTTGGCTATTGATCAGAGACACTAGTGGGATCGATATTAGGCAGAATTTAATGAATGAGTTGCAACTATTTTGGTGGAATACATGTGGTATGAAATTTTGACTCAGTTTCTTCTTATGTTGCATATGTTTGAATGTTTTGTACTCCCATATTGCATTTCACTTCTATGATATGTTGATTTTCAAGTTGATAAGCATAATACATTTTATATGCTATGTTTTGGGGAAATCTACATAGTTTGTCTAGTTTCTTCAATTTAGAAAGAATACATGCTTGTCTTGCTCTTTCTACGACCTCACCAGTCTTATCCATCTCACATCATCACCTTAAAGTGTTTGAGTACCTACCTACCTTGCTCCATCAGATGTCTGCAATCATACCCTCATTTGCCCTAACCTAGTCTTTGACCTAATCCTCTTCCAACAACCAAACCTAAAAATCAAATCAAACAACCCTCTCCACTTTACATTTAGCCTAAAATCCTAATCTATCCAACCCTCATGGTTGTGATCCTTTGGAGAGATCCCTCTTCGGCTTGGTAGGGCTAGCTACCAAGCTAAAAGATTGGTTTGTGGTTACCTCAGCCGGACTCTTCCTCGACCTTGGAGATCCGGAGGAGTGACAACATACTAGCGCCGTTGTCGAGGATGAAATCTCTATCTTCCCCGGGAAAGAATGACAATGAATTAGATCTGGTTGTTGATGATGGACATCAGTCGAACACAAGAAGGTTGAATCATCTGCCTGGCAACTCCATTGTTCAAGATCCTAAGCTTCAAAGTTCAGAGCGACTTCACTGCCAATGAATCCAAATTTCAGAGCATTGATGATAATCACCAATGACAGGGTATGTGGAAAATCCTTTATCTGGTGAAATATTACTAACTTTAAGGAATGAGTTAGCAAAATTTCAGATTGATCAGAATTTCTCAACATCAATATTTCGTTGTTTGAAATCCAGCCGACTCACACCTGAAGGTAAAAATTGTTTTCTTGATTTAGTTGTTGAAAGCTTAGAAAATGAAATTGAACTATTGGATGTTCAAATTGAATCATATGATTTCCAAGATCCTAAACAGTTCTTGAAAACTCTCCCTCCTCCCAAAGAAGAAAAGCTAAGACTGCCCTTGGATGGTTGGATTGAAGGATGTTTTGATTTACAGCAAGGATGTGACAATCTCCAGTCGAGAGCATATGTTAATGAGTTGGGGCAGCAGATAGAATCTGGCTTTTATGATCCTATAGGAGCATATATGGAATATTTTCTTAAGTTAAATGAGAAACTAGATTTCCTTTTACAGAGCTAGTTGTATTATGTGTATATATTGATGGTAGAATTTCCAATTATGTTCTGGTTCAAGCACCATCAAACAACCTCATCATTACAACAACTGCTTGATTGGTTGATTTGGCACTTTAGTATCACTTGATTCAGTGATTTTGTAGTAGATTAGTGTAGGATAAGTGTGCATTAAGCTTTCTAGACAAGCATCCTTCAGCATCTAGTTTATAGTTTGTAGTATGTGTTTTTCGGTGTTTAGTTTGGTTGTAAGTTTTTTACCGTATTGGCCCACATGGTTAGGCACTTGGTCTACGATGTTCTTGAAACCCCCAAGGAGTTTCTATCCCCAATAAGGCCGATGTTAGAGTCATTATTTGCATACTGCCATCAGTGATCAAAACTCCTCTTTTCATATTCATATTAGAGTCTCGCTTAGAAATTTTTGTCATTCCACCTAGGTCCTCATTCAAAAATTTACTCATTGATGGTAACCCTAGTAAAAAAACCTCACTCACCTACACTCCATGTACCTCCCTTTACCTTTTCACATGCACTCTTGGTTATGTTACACTCCATTCCCTAACTGCCATGTTATCTCCTGCATCCACGTCATTCATTTGTCTCATGATTAGTTGAAACTATGCTTTTTCTTATACGCTACATTGACTTGAAACATTGTTTCCAAACCAATGAGGACTAATTTTCAGAAACAAAAAGAGGTTTTTTTCCGCAAAAATCCTCATGTACAAAAATGTATCTTAGTTTTCTAACAGCTATTATGGTTTGGGATATACAGGTGAATCTTTGCAGACATATTTTCTCAAATTTTCCTGTTTAGTCATACTTTTGCAGAACATATTGTGGCCAATCCGAGATTAACCTTATGAAACTGGAGGAGGTTTGTGTTCCTAACATGCCAAAGTATAATAACCTACTTCAAATTTTACACACATATTATACAATGATATATACATGTACATCTTTACAACCTATTTTTCAGACTGTGTAAAGTCTTGTTTCAGTCACCTTTTTGTAGAGAATATTGGGAACGACTGGACCTGAATTTTTGGAAATTGAGAGAGATTTATCTCAAGAATATATTTATCTACAATAACCTCTCTCACTGTTTACATATCTATCTCGGATTAAGATATAAAAAGGGATTATTGGACCTTATTTTGCAGGATTTCGGGAGGAAAATGTTCAAAGACAGTTAGCCACCTCATCAACTAAGAGTTGCAATCAAATTCGAATTTTCTTCCTTGTCAACGAAAATCCATAATGATAGTTCCAAGTAGATACATTAGTTTTTAATGTCCCACATTTCATTTCTATTTGTGCAAAACAGTTTAGGATATTTGTAAAAAGATATTGAGATTTTTATCAAGATATTTTAGTTTAGAATTTGTATAAATACTTCATCATTTGAAGTAAGAAAAAGTTGGAATCAGTTGGATGTTTGGCTATTGATCAGAGACACTAGTGTGATCAGTATTTGGCAGAATTTAATGAATGATTTGTAGCTATTTTGGTGGAATACCTGTGGTATGGAATTTTGACTCAGTTTCTTCTTATGTTGCATATGTTTGAATGTTTTGTACTCCCATATTGCATTTCACTTCTATGATATGTTGATTTTCAAGTTGATAAGCATAATACATTTTATATGCTCTATTTTGGGGAAATCTACATAGTTTTTCTAGTTTCTTTAGTTTAGAAAGGAAACATCTTATCTTGCTCTTTCTAGCACCTCACCAGTCTTATCAATCTCACATCATAACCTTAAAGTGTTTAAGTGCCTACCCACCTTGATCCATCAGATGTATACAATCATACCCTCATTTGCCTTAACCTAGTCTTTTGACCTAATCCTCTTCCAACAACCCAACCAAAAAATCAAATCAAACAACCCTATGCACTTTACATCTAGCCTAAAACCCTAATCTATCTAGCCCTCCTAGCTGTGATCCTTTGGAG
Source organism: Pinus taeda (assembly GCA_000404065.3). Taxonomy (NCBI): domain Eukaryota; kingdom Viridiplantae; phylum Streptophyta; class Pinopsida; order Pinales; family Pinaceae; genus Pinus; species Pinus taeda. The sequence goes on along the minus strand of APFE030699130.1, from coordinate 189,389 downwards.
AGATCCATCTCCGGCTTGGTATGGCTCACTACCAAGCTAAAATACTAGTTTGTGGTTACTTGAGCCAGACTCTTGCTCAGCCTTGGAGAACCAGAGGAGTGATAACATATTGGCGTTGTTGTCAGGGATGAAAGCTCTATCTTCTCCGAGAAAGAATGACAGCCACTTAGATCCGGTTGTTGATGGAGGACGCAGTCAGACACAAGAAGGTTGAATCATCCACCTGGAGTCATCATCCGTCTGGTGACTCCATTGTTCAAGATCCCAAGCTTCAAAGTTTAGAGCAACTTCACTGCCAAAGAATCCAGATTTCAGAGCATTGATGATAATCACCAATGACAGGGTATGTGGAAAATCCTTTATCTAGTGAAATATTACTAAATTTAAGGAATGAGTTAAAGGAATTTCAGATTGATCAGAATTTCTCAACATCAGTATTTCGTTGTTTGAAATCTAGCCGACTCACACCTAAATATAAAAGTTGTTTTCTTGGTGTAGTTGTTGAAAGATTAGAAAATGAAATTGAACAATTGGATGTTCAAATTGAATCATATGATTTCCAAGATCCTAAACAGTTCTTGGAAACTCTCCCTCCTCCCAAAGAAGAAAAGGTAAGGCTGCCCTTAGATGGTTGGATTGAAGGATGTTTTGATTTACATCAAGGATGTGACAATCTCCATCCAAGAGCATATGTTAATGAGTTGGGGCAGCAGATAGAATCTAGTTTTTATGATCCTATAAGAGCATATATGGAATATTTTCTTAAGTTGAATGACAAACCACATTTCCTTTTACAGAGACAGAGGTATTATGTGTATATATTGTTGGTAGAATTTCCAGTTATGTTCTGGTTCAAGCAACGTCAAACAACCTCATCATTACAACAGTTGCTTGATTGGTTGATTTGGCACTTTAGTATCACTCGATTCAATGATTTTGTAGTAGATTAGTGTAGGATAAGTGTGCAGTAAGCTTGCTAGACAAGCATCCTTCAACATCTAGTTCATAGTTTGCAATGTGTGTTTTTCAGTGTTCAGTTTGGTTGTAAGTTTTTTATTGTATTGGCCCACATGGTTAGGCACTTGGTCTATGGTGTTCTTGACACCTCCAAGGAGTTGCCATCCCCAATAAGGCCGATGTTAGAGTTAGTATTTTCATACTGCCATCAGTGATCAAAACTCCTCTTTTCATATTCATATTAGGGTCTCGCTCAGAAATTTTTGTCATTCCACCTAGGTCCTCATTCAAAAATTTATTCACTGATGGTAGCCCTAGTAAAAAAACCTCACTCACCTACACTCCATCTACCTCCCTTGACCATTTCCCATGCACTCCTGGTTATGTTACCCTCCATTCCCTAACTGCCATGTCATCTCCTGCATCCACGTCATTCATTTGTCTCATGATCAGTTGAAACTATGCTTTTTCCTATACACTACGTTGACTTAAAACATTGTTTCCAAGCCAATTATCATGAATTTTCAGAAACTGAAAGAGGTTTTTTCTTCCAAAATCCTCATGTACAAAAACCTCTCTCAGTTTTCTAACAGCTATTATGGTTTGGATATACAGATGAATCTTTGCAAACATATTTTCCTAAAATTTCCTATTTAGCCATACTTTAACAGAACATATTGTGACCAATTAGAGATGAATCTTATGAAACTAGAGGATATTTGTATTTCTAAGATACTAAAGTACAATAACCTACTTCAAATTTTACACATCTATTATACAATAAGAGATACATGTACATCTTTACAGCCTATTTTTCAGACTGTGTAAAGTCCTATTTCAATCACCTTTTTGCAGAGAATATTGGGAATGGCTGGAGCTGAATTTTTGGAAACTGAGAGATGTTTATCTCAAGAATATATTTATCTACAATAACCTCTCTTACTTTTTATAGATATATCTCAGATTGAGATATACAAAGGGATTACTGGAACTTATTTTGCAGGATTTGGGGAGGAAAATGTTCAAAGACAGTTAGCCACCTCATCAACTAAGAGTTGCATTCAAATTCGAATTTCTCTTCCTTGTCAAAAAAAATCCATAATGATAGTTCCAAGTATATACATTAGTTTTTAATGTCCTGCATTTCATTTCTATTTGTGCAAAACAGTTTAAGATATTTGTAAAAATATCTTGATATTTTTATCAATATATTTTAGTTTAGAATTTGTATAAATACTTCATCATTTGAAGTAAGAAAAGGTTGGAATCAGTTGGATGTTTGGCTATTGATCAGAGACACTACTGTGATCAGTATTTCGTAAAATTTAATGAATGAGTTACAACTATTTTGATGGAATACGTGTGGTATGGAATTTTGACTCAGTTTCTTCTGATGTTGCATATGTTTGAATGTTTTGTACTCCCATATTGCATTTCACTTCTATGATATGTTGATTTTCAAGTTGATAAGCATAATACATTTCATATCCTTTGTTTTGGGGAAATCTACATAGTTTGTCTAGTTTCTTCAATTTAGAAAGAATACATGCTTGTCTTGCTCTTTCTAGCACCTCACTGGTCTTATCCATCTCACATCATAACCTTAAATGGTTTGAGTGCCTACCTACCTTGCTCCATCAAATGTCTACAATCATACCCTCATTTTCCCTGACCTAATATTTTGACCTAATCCTCTTCCAACAACCCAACCAAAAAATCAAATCAAACAACCCTCTGCACTTTACATCTAGCCTAAAACCCTAATCTATCTAGCCCTCCTGACTGTGATCCTTTGGAGAGAGCCCTCTCCAGCTTGGTAGGGCTAGCTACCATGTTAAAATATTGGTTTGTGGTTACCTCAGTTACACTCTTCCTCAGCCTTTGAGATCCGGAGGAGTGATAACATACTGGCACCATTGCCGGGGACGAAAGTTGTATCTTCCCCGGGAAAGAACAACAACGACTTAGATCCGGTTGTTGATGGTGGACAGCATTCGAACACAAGAAGGTTGAATCATCCATCTAGAAACTCCATTGTTCAAGATCCCAAGCTTCAAAGTTCAAAGCGACTTCACTGCCAAAGAATCCAGATTTCAAAGCATTGATGATAATCATCGATGAAAGGGTATGTGGCAAATCCTTTATCTGGTGAAATATTACTAAATTTAAGGAATGATTTAGCAGAATTTCAGATTGATTAAAATTTCTCAACATCAGTATTTCGTTGTTTGAAATCCAACCGACTCACACCTGAAGGTAAAATTGTTTTCTTGGTTTAGTCGCTGAAATATTAGAAAATGAAATGTTCAAATTGAATCATATGATTTCCAAGATCCTAAACAGTTCTTGGAAAGTCTACCTCCTCCCAAAGAAGAAAACGTAAGGCTACCTTTGGATGGTTGGATTGAAGGATGTTTTGATTTACAGCAAGGATGTGACAATCTCTAGCTGAGAGCATATGTTAATGAGTTGGGGAAGCAGATAGAATCTGGTTTTTATGATCCTATAAGAGCATATATGGAATATTTTCTTAAGTTGAATGACAAACCAGATTTCCTTTTACAGAGCCAGATGTATTATGTGTATATATTTCTGGTAGAATTTCCAATTATGTTTTGGTTCAAGCACCGTCAAACAACCTCATCATTACAACAGTTGCTTGATTGGTTGATTTGGCACTTTAGTATCACTTGATTCAATGATTTTGTAGTAGATTAGTGTAGGATAAGGGTGCATTAAGCTTTCTGGACAAGCATCCTTCAACATCTAGTTTAAAATTTGTAGTGTGTGTTTTCAGTGTTTAGTTTGGTTGTAAGTTTTTGATCGTATTGGCCCACATGGTTAGGCACTTGGTCTACAGTGTTCTTGACACCTCCAAGGAGCTGCCATCCCCAATAAGGCCAATGTTAGAGTTAGTATTTTTGTACTGCCCTCAGTGATCAAAACTCCTCTTTTCATATTCATATTAGGGTCTCGCTCAGAAAGTTTTGTCATTCCACCTAGGTCCTCATTCAAAAATTTACTCATTGATGGTAGCCCTAGTAAAAAAACCTCACTCACCTACACTCCATCTACCTCCCTTGACTTTTTCCCATGCACTCCTGGTTATGTTACCCTCCATCCTCTAACTGCCATGTCATCTTCCGCATCCACGTCATTCATTTGTCTCATGATTAGTTGAAACTATGCTTTTTCCTATACGCTAATTTGACTTAAAACATTGTTTCCAAACCAATGAGGATGAATTTTTAGGAACTGAAAGAGGTTTTATCTTCCAAAATCCTCATGTAAAAAAACCTCTCTCACTTTTATAACAGCTATTATGGTTTGGGATATACAGATGAAGCTTTGCAGACATATTTTCCCAAATTTTCTTGTTTAGCCATACTTTTGCATAACATATTGTGGACAATTAGAGATTAATATTATGAAACTAAAGGAGCTTTGTGTTCCTAAGATGCCAAGTACAATAACCTACATCAAATTTTACACATCTATTATACAATGAGAGATACATGTACATCTTTACAGCCTATTTTTTGGACTATGTAAAGGCCTGTTTCAGTCACCTTTTTGCAGATAATATTGGGAACAGCTAGAGCTGAAGTTTTGGATACTGAGAGAGGTTTATCTCAAGAATATATTTATCTACAATAACCTCTCTCACTTTTTACAAATATATCTCGGATTGAGATATACAAAGGGATTACTGGACCCTATTTTGCAGGATTTTAGGAGGAAAATGTTCAAAGACAGTTAGCCACCTCATCAACTAAGAGTTGCAATCAAATTCGAATTTCTCTTCCTTGTCTACAAAATTCCACAATGATAGTTCTAAGTAGATACATTAGTTTTTAATGTCCTACATTTCATTTCTATTTGTGCAAAACAATTTAGGATATTTGTAGAAAGATCTTGAGATTTTTATCAAGATATTTTAGTTTGGAATTTGTATAAATACTTCATCATTTGAAGTAAGAAAAGGTTGGAATAAGTTGGATGTTTGGCTATTGATCAGAGACACTAGTGTGATCAGTATTTGGTAGGATTTAATGAATGAGTTGCAGCTATTTTGGTGGAATACATGTGGTATGGAATTTTGACTCAGTTTCTTCTTATGTTGCATATGTTTGAATGTTTTGTACTCCCATATTGCATTTCACTTCTATGATATGTTGATTTTCAAGTTGATAAGCAGAATACATTTTATATGCTCTGTTTTGGGGAAATCTACATAGTTTGTCCAATTTCTTCAATTTAGAAAGAATACATGATTGTCTTGCTCTTTCTACCACCTCACCAATCTTATCCATCTCACGTCATAACCTTAAAGTGTTTGAGTGCCTACCTACCTTGCTCCATCAGATGTCTGCAATCATACCCTCATTTTCCCTAACCTAGTCTTTTGAACTAATCCTCTTCCAACCACCCAACCAAAAAATCAAATCAAACAACTCTCTGCAATTTACATCTAGCCTAAAACCCTAATCTATCTAGCCCTCCTAGTTGTGATCCTTTGGAGAGAGCCCTCTCTGGCTTGGTAGGGCTAGCTACCAAGATAAAACATTGGTTTGTTGGTTACCTAAGCTGAACTCTTCCTCAGCCTTGGAGATATGGAGGAGTGATAACACACAACACCATATGCACACAAGACCTTGTATCCAACATGCGCACAGTACGATATGTACACAACACCACATATCCAACGTGTACATAGCACCATCTATACCCAACACTATATATGTAATATACATACAACACCATCTCTACCACCCTGTACATAACATTGCATAAACATGTACACACACTATATATACACAACACCACATGCGCACAACATCACAGATGCAACATGTACAACATATACAACATATGCACAATAGTAGTACCACACCTCCAAAACCACATTGTCTCTACCAAGTAACCTTTCTTCTAGTGTATTATCCATGCTTGTCCCATCATGTTGCAGACCACACCGCTTTCATTTCATTGATGTATCCCTCGACCTGGCATGTCCATAACATAAACATACTATAATAACATAATATCAATTCGTATCCACGTGATACTGACCTTAGATATCTGTCAGACTAATCATTCCTCCACAAGAATGATTCCTAAAGACCCTGTTAGACAGCAACATACATACATATATACATATAAACATTAACATAAAAAAATTATGATCCATGATGACCCTGTCAGAGATGACATACAAACATACATACATATACACATATATAGACATCAACACAATCATGATCACAACATAATAACGAGCTACCATAAGGTCAAGGTTAAGAGAATTCCCTTTATCTATTCACAGCATGCACAACATTGAGAACAATGATTCCCAACATATCCAAGGCATCTGGCACCTCAAGTCCATTTACTTTACCTTTCCTATTTCCTTTCTCATGATTATTCTTCCATCGTTCATTTATCCCAATGGACCCAACCAACTCAACCAATTGTCATGCTCTTGCCTTCAGTTGCCTTTATACATGCATCGACTTCATCTGAGTCTTACATTGCCTGTTGGATTCAATTCAGCTCTCCCTAAGCTCCACTAACTTTCCTCTTTCCCAAACCAATTCCCAAGACTCAAAAGATAAAAGGTAGGACAAGAAACAAACAAGAAGAAAACTATGAAAATCGATAACAATACAACACCGCAAACAAAGTGATAAGGTCTTGCACCAAACAAAAAAAACAAAACAAAACACAACAAAAAAAACAAAAACGAACAAACAAACAAACAAACAAAAACAAAAACAAAAACAAAAACAAAAAAAGCAAAAAACAAAAAACAAAAACAAAATAAACAAAAACAAAACAAAACAAAAACAAAAACAAAAACAAAAAACAAAACAAAAAAACACAAAGACAAAACAAAAACAAAAAACAAGAAAACTTCAAATCAAGCTCAACAAATCTCTCATCTTTGAATCCATTTGGTAATCCAACTCAACCAAAACATGAGAACCCCATCCCGCTATGTCTATCTAGAAATGGCAAGGCTAAGCTAAAAACACTCTCACACCTGGAAAAACCCATGCTAATGACAACAAAGAACCACATGCAATATTGTGCATGCCAAATCTAGCAAGGAAATCACACATGCAAATCGATACCTACAAAGAATCCTTTTGTAGTTGCTTGATCCTGCTCTTCCTTGCTTGCTCCTTCCTTCCTCTTGTCGTCTTTGCCTTTCTTGATCCAATGCAAAAGTGCTCGAAGAAAAATATAGGTGTCCAAGGGTTAGAGAGAGAGAGAACAATGAAAGAGCTCCAAAACTGAACTGAAAAAAGGTTTCACTGACCAAGCTTGTCCATTGATCCTCATAAGCCTTTTTATCAATGAGGCCTATATTTTCTTCAATTGCCATTGTTCTCCTTCATTTTCCTCCTCACATGAAACCTATGACCTTTCACCTTCCTTTTCTCCTCATTTCCATTATTTTCATAAATAAATGTGCCAAAAAATCCATTTTGCCTTTCCAAAGCCTTTGCCATTTCCTTTTCCAAATTCCTTTAGCCATAATAATCGAAATGAACACCCACTAGGGTGTTTTTCCCAACATTCAACTTGGAATAAGTGTCCAACCAATCGTGGTTATTATTTTTGCCTTTATTAACTTTTACATGGAATTTTGACCAGGGTTGTTACAATTCTACTCATGCCACCCTCAGACATGACATCAAATCAAGTTGTTCAAAGACCATTCCTCTGAATTAACTATAGTGAAAACTCCTGATGAAACTGATTTTAACTATGAAAGTGAAAATGTCATTCATTCAACTTATAGATGCCAATTAACATTACGTGAGAAGGAAAGGGCTAGTCTACCTGTAGAAGTGAAGCTACTCTATTTTTCACATTTCATCAAATCAATAACCTACTTCCATGTATCATTCATCTACTTTACATTTGCTTGAAAATTAGAAATCTAACTTATAACATGCTTGTGAATAAAAACACTAATTCTACTTTGTTTTGTGGTGAGGAAAAGAGGAGGTTGGATTGGTCTAAGAGCTTCTTTTAATCATCAAACCAAAAGTTGGGGGTAATTATTAATCTTAACCAAGCTAAGGTTGAAGTGGGGAGAAAAATAGGTGGAGGAAAATGGTGCTACAGGCTTGCTATCGATGTTGCTACAAGAGGCCCTCTATTGCTACAAGAGGGGTTCCGAAAGCCTTTTGAGGGTGGAGATGGTGTCTTGAGGGTAGGAGAAGATGGATGAAGGTAGGAGGGAGTGAATAAAGGTTGGGGAAGCCTCCTATCCAAGCCCAAGACCTCTCGGAGGTCTGTCTTGCACCAAGGTGGATGCCCACGGCATCCTTAAATGCCTGAACAAAATGACTGTGGAAACAAAGTTTGAGAGTAGTTTGAAGGGTAAAGGGAGAAGATGGAAAAGTCCAAGTGGAGATGAAAAGATGTGCCCACCCCTACTGATCAACAAAACGCTGCAACTAGCTAAATTCATGCATCAAATGATCAATAACACAGTGAGATAAACTGTCATGGAGAATATTAGTTGAATTTGACAAGCATATATTCTATTTCACAACACTACTTTGATCACTAAACTAACTCCTAAGTTGTAGAAAGTAATCATGCAAAAGGATAACTAACATCTATCTATTTCCAAGAAATCATAAACAAATTTTTTTGGACTGAGATTGTAAATCCCTCCAATCACTCTTCCCACAAGAGAGGTGATAGGGAAGCCTGCAATCACAAGTTTTATAGATCAACATCTATTGCAACAAAAGAAAGACATGAAATGCTTGGAAACAAGAACAAGACATAAATACATAAGAGGGACTAAATCCTCGGGATTGGGCCCAAACCCAAGGGTTTCAACCCTATATAACTAGCTCAGATGCAACTCAATAACAAACTTCTCATTCACAGAAAATAGTAGTCTCATACATCACATGAAAGTTAGCAATAACAAAGTCAAGCCCTGAGCTTAATAGTTACTCTTAGCTGAATCAAAAATTCGAATCCTAATGAGCCTTTTAGTTGGTTTATTTATACAAAAAGTAGATGATGGAAGCTCACTTGAAAATAAGAATGATTCCCTCCAAGCTCTCGAAAACTGTGGATTTGGTCCTTCTTCAGCTTCACTTACACTTGGAGTTACTCATCTATCAGTGAATTCGAGCTTGTGAGTGAGGATTTGGTGATCTCAAACCGAGATAGAGAGTTAAGGAGGTGGACAAGCCTCCCTAGGTTCTCTCCTAGTTGTCTCCATCAAACCACTGCATAGTAAATGCCTCAAAAATGTTTCTTTTTCCTGCAATTTAATCACGTTAGGCCACACACTATGACAAACACCTTTTACTCTTCTTATTAAGCATCTTACGACTAAAAATGTGAATTAATGTGAGAAAAGGACAATTCTAAGGGCTAGAGGATAGCATAACGAACCTCAAAATATACCTATTAATGGGACCCATCACTTCCCTCAAGGGCATACTAGAGCCTTAGTCCAATGAAAGCCATCTTCTCAGTCTTGAAGAAAACCTGCAACCTTGATCTACAAATTCGAATCTCCTGCAATGACAACTTCGAAATCTTTGCTTTATAGTGATTTCAGCTTTGATACCATGTAGAAATTAATGTGTAGATTCAATACTACTCATGAAAGTTACTAAATAACAAGACTTGAAGCTACTCTTCTAATCTGTGGAAGTTAATTCACAATTAAAAACCAAAATCATAGGCATGCAAAAGGAAACATCACACATTCACAAAGATTTATCTAGGGGAAAGAAATTGCCCAAAAACCCTTACTACCTATATTTCATTAATCAGAGAATAGAGAAGAAATACATATACTTGCCCAAGTTTGAGCACACCCTGTAAGTGTATAGTCTATCACTTTACATGACTAACTCACTCTAGCCAACACTTAGCCAATTTTCAAGGCCTCCAAGCTCCTATTCCCTTGAATTGTTCCCTTGGGAAATTTCCCCTATTTTTTAGGATTTCACACCATGGAATTGTGCAATTGCCTTAGGTCTTCCTTACACTACATGCACAACTTGTACACATTGGAATATGCTACAACTTATAGTACATTGACTTGAAATCTCCATCTCAAATTGGTAACTTGAATTCTCTGCGTGCAACAATTATTTTGGGTAGATTGATCAGTTAACTGGTTGATCACTGAGTGTGGTTGAAGTTCCACTTCCACAACTTGAACTCCACTAGTTCTTCTCATAGTTAGAACTAGTTAAACTAACAATAACTCAAATTAACTTAAATAGATTGCTACAAATTAGCAATCAAACATAATGAATTGAACTCAAGCTTCCTCAACTCTAATTAGTTGAGTTAATTGAGTGAAAAATGCCACGTCACCTTAGTTTTAATATAGTTTGACCAAGGCAAGGTCAAAACTAGATTTTCTTGCTGCATTTTCAACATCTTGTTCCCTTCATATTTGTGTGCAATTTCTTGTTTTATTTTACCTTAGCTGACTCTTATCCTTCCTAAATGGAATATATGAATGCCTCCCCCTTCAATGCACAAGAATTTGGTTATAGAATGCCCGCTCCCCACTAGTCTGTTCTCGGAATACTTCCTCCAGAGTTCCTTCTTCGTGGGTATTTTCCACTACGGTGTTACAACCATTTTTGGTTGCGTAGGAAAACACTCTAGTCGCATATCTTTTCTGGCTCAACCATGGTGGTTTTTTCTTGTTCCCCACTCTTTGTGTGGCCCCTCATTTGATTATTTGTTGGATGATATGGGAATGTTGTCCTATCAACGTTGTCCATGTTGCTTCTCTTCCTAACATTGTCATTTTTTTCTTAATTGTCCTTTCTTGGCTTGCATTTTTGTCCAAAGAATCATGGTCCTTGTCCTCTTATCCAACTCCCTATTCATGGCATAATCCATCCCATTCCCGCCACTTAGTCAACCTATGAATGAACCCTTTTTATGAGTAGTATTTCTTTTAGAACCCTTTTTCTTAGTCTAAAACCTCGCTAAGAAATGTGATAGAAAAAATGTGAAAATGAATTATTTAAGACCAATTTCAGGATTAGTCAAAAACCATAACTTCCACAAGATATATCTCATAAAATATAATGATTCAAAATATGAAAAAAAATCTACATCATTCACTATTTCTCTTTAGGATTCTAAAACTATTAGTTTAAACTTCACCCAAAAAAATTTATAGCAAAAATTTCAATATTGCTCTTTCAAATTTAATTTTAGGATAAGTCACAAACCCTATCTTCTCTATAGTATACCTGAAAATTTGTAAAAATCCAAAAAATGAAACTATGATCACCTATATTATGCTCTCTCTCCTTAATTTTCACTATTTGAAATCTCCTAGAAAATAAGTTATAGTGAAAATAAATATATGACTTGTTTGAGACTAATTTCAATGTTAGTAAAAACTTATAACTTCCATAGGCTATATCTCTAAAATTGAGAGAACCAACACTTGATATTTTTACCATGTGTACCTTTTTATTTCTCCTCAATCTCCTAAAATTGTCTTGTCTAGAACTTCACATAAAAACCGTTATAGAAAGAATGCCAAGATGTCTTGATTGAGTAGAAAAATATTAGGATCATATGATTTTGATACCAAATGTTATGATGCAAATTCCTTGAAAAGATAAAAATTCAATGAATACAATCCACTTTGAGGAGGAAACATCCTTGTACAATGAATACAATGTACAAGGCAAGATAAAATGATCCTAAGACTAGATGAGCATATATATATATATAGGAGACAAAGGGCACAAAGCAAGGTTTTGGCCGAGCTACTAATATATACGGCTTGATAAGGGGTTTTATGCTTAATGTCGATGAAATACGACAAACTTAACAATTTACTAAGGAAAATGACAATTAGCAACTATGTTCTTTATAGTTTCCCAAATGCTTAATATCTCCCTAGTAAGCCTTCATCTATTATAAAATTTCATCATTATAGGAAGATTAATCTCTTGTGAAATCATATATCAACAATCACTTATTTTCTCCTATTGCCCATATCCATGGTGCCCTATGCATTATAAGTCATAATTTGAGACATATACTCACCTAGGAGAACCATTCCATTACTTGAATTAAAATTGTATCCTTAATATTTTACCTAAATATTGTATAATCATGGCAATATCATGGTGACCTAATCCACTTGTATTCTTAGAATAGAAAATGGACATATATTAGTTATATTCCAAAATCAGTCACATTATAAAATATTTAATATGCAATAAAATATTTTATGGAAGTGGCTCTATGGGAGTAATTCGTTTCATATAGTGAACATGTTCATTTCTCTAGATATATGGTCCAGCCTAATATACATTAAGCATCTTTAAGACACAACTGTGAAACATTTTACAATAATAAATTATCTAGAAGAAATCCTTTTATACACTCATTGCACTACAATCACTTAACTTGAAGTAGAAATGACTATTTGTAGAATCGAATATTGTGGAAGAAAGTTCATAGAACTCCATGCCTTTGATAATTGTGCAATTTGTGGTTATTAGTTTTCCTTAAATGTAATCATAACCTATGAACACATTTGGAACCACTTCATGAAACTCATGAATTTGATGACTTCCAAATTATACCATATGTTTATCAAATTTTTAGAATCAATCAATAATTATCTCGATGGAGGGTGGTGAAAGGAAGGATACAATCAATGAATTTGACACAAATGTGGATGCACCTGATGTCACCAAAAGATATCCAATTCAATTTGTAATGGTTACGTGGCCAAGACAAAGGATAATGCCAAGTATGAAGTAGAACTCTCTGAATATGGACAATTGTATACAATATATGAGGGACCACACATTCACTAGAACATTCATGGGGGTTGGCCATCTGGAAAAAAAAAAAGGCCTTATAGGATGGGTCAATACTAGATGGAATATAAAAATACAAATCAATCTTAAGCTATGATTGAAAGGATTATTCACTGTAATCTTCACTTGCATGGAATATAGAGAGCATATTTTTGAAGAAGGGTCCTACTTCACCAACACCATTGATCTCCATCTAAGATATTAGATGGAATACTTTAGTCTCAAAAAAGAAAATTAATTGAAGTGCCTATATAAATCAAAATGTATTATCTTCCTCATGAATTATGGGAGTAAATGCTTAAAGGCATTTTCAACACCCTAGGTTCTTTTGTCAAAGTCTCACGGGTCACTAGAGTGGGTTGTTATACCTCAAACATCCATATATTTGTATATTAATATGAATGGAGCTCTTCCTGAACCTATTAGCATTTGTTATCAGGACATAGAATGGATCTAAACCCTAGATTACAAACGCATCTCATTAAGGTAGAAAATTTCATGAGCATGATCGTTTGTTTTAGGATTTCCCACTAAATGCTCAAAAGAACATCAACAAGGGTAATGAAACCTTGGCTTCACAAGGATTTAGTAGGGTTCTTAGTAAAAGGAAATTAATGAAGAAAACCCCTACTCAAGGTCCTCCCAATATTGTTCCTCAGAACATAAATAGTTTCAAAACACTAGCTAATGAAGAAGAGAATCCTACACAAAGAGGCAAGTCACTGGAAGGAACTAAACCAAATTTTATACTAAAAGCCACATTAGAAGAGGACTTAAAGCAATATAAAGCTAATCGAAAACTCTTCAATTATAACCCATAAGAAACCAATATCATGGAGCAAAACATGGAATCAAAGAACATAAATTTCAAGAGTTTGAGGAAGAATCGCATTAAATAGGATTGGAAATCAAAGTGCTAGAGATTGACATCACAACCCTCATTATATAGCATGGATAATATCACCTAGTAGATCTATAATTTATACAACTACAACAACTAAAAAAAGAACTAGTGATGAAGAAAACTAAAGTAGGTATGGTGGCCCCAAAACCTAGTTAGGTTGAAGGATTAGGTATTTGAATCTCCCTCAAAGCTTAGAGAAATTCAAACATTAGGGAGAACAAAAGAGGCCATAAATCTGCAAAATAGAAATTAGAGGAAGTCATCTCACACCTTGTAGATTTCGGGTAGGCCATAAGGTCGAAGGACAAGTACCTGATCTCCTCCCAAGTTATAACATTTTCCTCTTATGGAATATAAGGGGTCTTATTACACCAAGAAAACATTGTGTGTTAAAACAATGAATCAATCGAGAGAAATATGTTGTTATTTTTCTTCAAGAAACTAAAAGCCCTAAGGAAATGATCTCCATTCTAGAGAAGAAATGCTATAACTCATGTAAATTTATAACAGTGTTACCTGTAGGCTTCCTTGGTTGCTTGATAATCCTTGGGATCCTAATTACACATCTTGGAAAACATTATGGAATCATCCAATTTTCTATTTGCAAACTTGATAATCATGAACTCTCTAATCCAAGGATATATTACCGAATTTGGTGTACCCACCATCTTGACTCTTAAGATTTCTCTTTCAAATGCTCAAGACCTTTGGGGAACTCACAGGAGGTCATTACTAGATAATTGGTGACTTCGATATGTTCATTTCCCTTCAAGAGAATAAAATCAAGTTTTTCAAAATTATGGGGCCCTCCATAAGAATTTTTTTAATGTCACCTTTGTTTTTGTTTTTGTTTTGGTTTGATTTATTTTGAGGGATTTTCACTTTTCTTTTATTTTGTTTTTTGATGGCTCCATGGCCTTCATTTTCCTGCTAGCTTTTCAATGACATAAATTTCACCTAATTCTATTTTACGGTTTGAAAGATATGATTGGTCAAAGTTCATCATTTTCATGCCTGGGCATACAAAGTATGTATATATTATTTTAAATTATATAAAAATAATTAATTAAAATATGTAAATATATTTTTATTAATTTTCTTATTTACTTTAAATTAATTAACTTGTTAATATAGTGTCTTTTTTTTTCAAATTGTCTGATTTCTTAAGAGATGGCTATAGGCTTGACCTTTGGCTTGAGAAACTGCGACCCAGGGCATCTAAGCTATCAAAATCACCTCGGGATCGCACCCGACCTAGGCCACACTAGCCCTTAACATCGCTGGATTTTTTCCCACAGAATTTCGAACTAGTGACCTTCACATCACGAAGTGACTTAACTGTACACCCCATCATCATCGGTTATATGCCCCATGGGCTAACTACTAAATATAGCTTTTATTTAATTATTTACTTTTAATTAATTTTAAAAATGTTATTGTAAAAAATATTAAAATTATAAGTGTAAATATGTAATTATATTAATTAATTGTAAATTTAGTAAATATTATGTAACAATATATATAATATATATATATATATAATATATATATATATTGTAATTACAATTAAAGAAACTATAAATATATTAAAATCAATCCAAATTAATAGAATAAAAAAATATATTACAAGAACCAGTGTGGTTGAACCCCACATTCACCATATATTACAAACCTATTTGTAAATATTTAATAATATAATATAACCCTCCCCCATTCATATATAAAATCAGCCTAGATCCATCTTAACCCCAGATCTATCAAGCATCGAGTTAGATCAAATCTCGCAAGGTGCAAACCTCATTTTTTAGTGTAAAACTTGAGGAAAAGTTTACACTTTGAGAGATTTGATCCTTCTCGGTGCTTGATAGATATGGCGCTAAGATGGACCTAGGTTGGTTATATCTCCTTCCATATCTCCTTCTTTGTCTCTTTATCTCATCTCCCCAAAGGCACATGCTCTCTCTCTCTTTCTCCATATATATCTTTCTCTCCCTGCCTCCCTCCCTCTCTCTGACTCTCTCTTCTTCCTCTCTCCCCCCTCCATCTATATCTCTATCTTCCTTTGTATCTCCTTCTTGTCTCCTATCTAACCTCACAAATAGACACACTCTCTCTTTATATATATATATATATATCTATCTCTCATTCACTCTTCATATCTCTCTCTCTCTCTCTCTCTCTCTCTCTTAATTCCTCTCTCTTTTCCTTCTGTTCTCTCCCTTTCTCTCCTGCCTCCATCTGTCTCTCCCCCCATCACTCTCTCTCCCGCTATCTCTCTCTCTCTCTTCCCTCCAACTTTGTCACTATATCCCTCCCTATACCCTTCTCTCCACCCTCCATCTTTGTGTCTCCCTCCCTCTCTCTTTCCCTCCTCTCCTTCTCTCTCCCTTCCCTCCTTCTATCCTCTCTTACTCACTCTCTCTCCATCTCTCCCTTGTTACTCCTCTCTCTCCACCTCTATATCTATATGTCTTTGTTCGTACCTCTCTCTCTCTCCCCCTCCATATCTCCTTCTCTCTCTCAAGTCCTCTCTCTTTTCCTTTCTCTCTCCCTTTCTCTCACACCTCCCTTTGTATCCCCCCCTCATCATTCGCCCTCTCTCTCTATGCTCCAACTTTGCCACTATCTATATCCCTCTCTCCTATCTCTCCCCATCTCTCCCCCCTCTATCTTTATGGATCACTATCTCTCCTCTCCTTCCCTTTGTCTTCCCTCATCTCATGTCTTCCTCACTCTCTCTCCATATCTCCCTTCTCTCTCTCTCTCTCTCTCTCTCTCTCTCTCTCTCTCTCTCCATTCATATGATCGAGAAATGCCACTCTATGTAATCACTGATATATGTAAGGTATAATATATTTTACATTTTATTTTTGGGATTGAGAAATGAGTTACAGTTTTTGGTTATGTGGTATTGATAAGCCATGGTATTGGCCCTTGGTATTGTAACCAAACTTATTTACAAGTTAATAATATCCATGGTAAAGTGGGGTTGAATATCCATGGTTAAGAATATTGTTATATTGTAAGTTTATTGTAAGTATTCAATTTTTATGTGCTTAATAATTAAATTTAAACATGGTTATGGAATCATTATTAGTCCTTGACAACAATCGATTTGCCTATTCATCACTATTAGTTTAGCATTGACCAATATAAATTATAAAGTTTAACTTTCAAAAATAAATATTTATTTTTTAATATTATTAAAAAATAATAATTTTCAAACATTTGATTGGACCATAACTTGAAAGTCTTATTGCAACATTTTCACAATATAATGCCATGTGGATAACTCCATTACATATTTTATACCATAATTTATGGATATGGTTGCAATATTCATGCATGATTTTTAGATTTGTGTAGTGATATTTTTTCTTAAGCTTTGCACTAAAACCATCCAAAAAAAAATCCTTGATAATAGTTTATACTCAAGTAAATAACATATTTACCTTCAATTACTTTTGGCCATAATTTAAGTCTTTGCATAAAAAATGGATAGGAATAACATGTAAATAAATATACTTACCAAGAGTTACTTCCCACCATTATTTATGTTTACTTGGCACTTACGTAGGGGTAAAATTGTAAATATGTAGACTTTCTAGTGGTTACTACCCACAAAAATTTATGCAAGATCTTCTGCCTAAGTAAGCAATTTACTTATCCAATTCACATCTCAATTTATTAGTTCCTATCAAATCAAGACTATAGGATGATTTTTGTATACACCAGTATTTATTTAGCATTTACCAATGTAAGTTATAATTATTTATGCAATTTTTCCCAGAGCATAGTTTCTAACTTAAGATGGAGTGACTACGCTGCCATACAAAACCAACTTACAATATAACAAATTGAATTTTATTGTTTTTTTTTACTTTTAAATTTTTATTATTAATTGAGCTAAAATTTAAATGTTTACACTCATTCCCCGATGGGGGTGTCAAGCTACAGAAACCACTCGTCACGTGAAGCATAACAGTTGACTCTTGGTTAAAGCAGGAGAGGGCATGCCAACAGCTCCTCCACCACACAGTAGTTAATGACTCTAAGCTCGTCTGTGTGAAAAGTTCTCCTTCGTCAATGTGCAACGGATTTGTAATGTTTCGGGTTTCAATGGCGTCAATGCTTATTTGGTTAAATTGCTTGGTGCGTGAAATCTTCTAGTTGATCTCTGGATCTCTAAGGGACATGCACTCCTCTGTGCTCTTATTTCTCCAAGTCCTTGGGCTAGGGTGATGGTCGTCTATTTATCACACCTCCTGCGGGTTAATTCGGTAATCTTTGATTCCTTCTTGAAATTAGTCAAAGGGTACGTCGCTTGAGGTTTCGACTTGCTCAAGATCTGTTCGCTCTACGCTTACTTGGCTTCTCGCCTTGGCCTTATGGTTATTTTCTCTTGGGTCATATGTATTCAGTGTATGTCACTTGTTAAATTAGCTTCAGTACTTCTGGTGGTGTTGATTTCATTTGGGTGGTGGAATTGGTGCTAGGGTGGTATTGGTTTCCGCACATTGTCATCCCTTGGTTCTTCCTATCCGGGGTCATCAATAAAGGACCTCCTTTTGGCATTTCCTTGTGGCTTTGGCGTCGGTCTGGATTTCGGGAGCCCACTTTTCTTTTTGCTCTTGTGTGCACTTTGCAAGTCACCCTCTGGCCTTTCCAATCGCAGATTCTTCTTCATGTTCTTGCATAATTCGATATTTGTCTAGTGGTGAATTTACCATGGTGTGATTTGTTGTGTCGAATTCCCTTTCCTTCTTTTTCTACAGTGCGCTTTTCTTGGCCTCTAGTGGAGGGTGGTCGTTCATTTGGGCGCATAATTTATGTCGGTGTGCTACCCGGTTTATTTCGATGGTCTTTGGTTCGGATTGGGTATTGCCTTTGGGGTCTCAACTTCTTCTTGGACTTCAATATGAATCCTAGTCAATGCTCCTCACGTTCCCTGACCCAGGAAAAGGTGGATGGATTATCTACTTCTGAAGGCATTCAGGGTGGCACAGCGAATACGAGTGGTGGAAGCACTAGAGGGGGTGCTGGTTCAGTGTGTGGTGTTGGGCATGGGTGTTGCGGAACACGTGGGGGGCGAAGGTCCTCAGCCAGATCCATGGCGAGCAGAAGCAACAAAATCATAATTTAGAGTGGTCATTGTGTTGTTGGAGGTAGAAGAGGATCAAGTCGCGGTCATGCCATGGACTCTCCGGGATGGAGCATCATTCAGGGTCGTGTGGGGACAGCATGTCATGCTCCTTCCAAGCGTCTCGGGTTTTCCACTGTGCTTCAAGAGCTGGTACAATCTATCATTGCTCGGTTGGAATCTCTTGATAGAGCCCGAATGGAGGAGAATGAGGCTGTTATGGCCAAGATGGAACAACTATACTACTTTCAATGCCATGTTCATGAAATAATTGTAGTTGTTTGGCATGGGAAAAATTTGGTGACGGAGAAAGTCAAAAAGATACAAGATTGGCTTTCTCACTTTGAGAATAATGTCAATTGTCTATATCGCCCTCCTCCTCTTATAGGAACAAAGCCAAATAATCCTACTTCAATTACCTCTGACGACTGATTATGATCACTAGTGTCTTTCTATTTCTTTCTGTTTTCTGGTATGTTAGGCCTCTAAGGCTATGGACCTCTCAACTAGGCATTTTTATTTTTGTATGTTTCATGGTTATAGCATTGGTCAACAAACCTGGTCGGGGTGAGACCCCGTTCATTTTGTCATCTTTATATATGCTTTTTTATTGATAGAAATTTTTCAACTTATAAAAAAATGTTTACACTCATTTATGGACACTGCAACATCTCCATCATATCTATATTACTTTTAACCTTTTATTATATTTTAATTGAGCGGACATATAAATGTTAAATGTTAAATTTTACAAACATTTATGCCTACACATCTCCCCTATATTAGGCTAGAGAGTGACTCTCTGCGCAATAAAATATATATGCAAAACCCCCTTTATATGTATTGTACTGTAAGCCCACTTTCCACGTCACCCTGAGACATAAATCCCCGGGATTTTCTATGCAACACTTTGTAAATGTGTCGAGAAACCAAAGGCCGAGACATAAATACTTCACAACAATTAATATTTTTAATTTGCTATCTCGGGACATAAATCCTAGGATTTTTCAATGCATTCGCATTTGTTTTACACTAGGATCCAAAAGGGCTGGGATAACTCAGCTTACACGTCATATATTCCTAAGCCACATCAACCTAGTCATGTATTACTATTTTCCATTCAGGTGGTCATATTGGATTTTCCACTGTGTAAATAGGAGTTTTATGTAGTTTTTGTTTCATTATATATTGTAACTTTGTTTCCTCTATTTTCAGGTATTTATGTTGCTATTCCACTAGTTAAAGAAATCCCATCAATTGAAATCAAAATATCGACTATATTGGATTTTGATTAGGACATCTAAGCTTTAGTTAAATTGTGGATCAAAATCCAATTACAAGATTCCTAAAATTGAATAAAAATTGTGACCCAGAGAAAAAGTTTTGAGATCAATTTCAACAATGGTTTGGGAAATCATAATTTCAATTGAAGAATATTTGCTAAACATAACCAGTTGAGCGAATTTTGAATCTTGAAATCAGATCGGAAATAATCAAACAACATTGCGTGCATGGAGGCAAAACTGAACAAATCAACAATGATTTCTTTTGTTACGAGAAATGAGTCAAATTAACCAAATCCACCAAATCATTCTTAAATGGTGCTAGCGTAGGAAAAAGTTAGAGATTGGTTCAAGTTTGTGATTATCGCCAAGTAAGATAAAGATCATTAGCATCGATATGTTGAGGAGATATTTCTTTAAATATTTGCCACATATTTTATTTCATTATTGTTTTGCAACAACAAGATTACAACAGATTGATCTATTATCCAAATCTCCCTCACATGGAAGTTGTACAACTATACACAATTTCTGGAATGACATAATGCAACAAAAAAAAAAGTGAATCTTGCTAGTTATAAATTTCATAGAATTATTTACAAGAGGTCTGCAGAAAAAAATAAAAAAAATAATAAATAATAATAATAAATAATAAAATAATAAATAAATAAATAAAAATAAAAAATAATAAAATAAATAAATAATAATAATAAAATAAATAAATAATAATAATAATAAATAATATAAAAATAAATAAATGCTCGATGAATTAAGATGTTGACAAAATTTTTCAGGTTACCAAACAATTAGTTTATTGTTGTGTGGATCTTAAAGGATAAATCTTAGCCGGTTATGCTAAAATAAAAGAAATACCACAAGTTGCAAAAGTAAGGGACACAAAATCACGGCGATTGCATTATGAAGTTTATGGTATTGATTATCCTAGATATACATAGATTGGATGAGTGGTTATTTCTGAAGATCTCTAAGGAAAAAATAGAATCTCCCATAACAGTAAGATTGTTGAGAAACAAATCTAAGTTTACTACGTAAACCAAACACCTACACAAATCCACATCAAAACGATAAGGCATGAAGGAGTCATTGCTAGGTTTATTGTTAATAGATTGGGAAAAATGGCTTGTTGCGTTAATATGGAAACTGGCATTCAAATAGAAGAAAACAATCTCACATAAATTTATATCTGGCAATGCATCAGGTCATGAGAAATATATCACCGGGATGCCTTACAATTTCACAAACTACAATACCAAGTCTATTAAAAGAAATTTACTAGCTAAGTGTTGTGTTTTCATTGTGAAGACCAACACACAATGATCTGAATCAGCCCCCAAGATCTAAAAGTTTGAAATGCCAGAAGAAAAGAGGGGAACACGCGGTAAACAAAACCACAAGGAAACTTTGTTTTTATTAAAACAAAGAATAATTGTAAAATCTACATTGTGGTGGACAATCTATCCTTTTACAAAATGCAACTTCTTACTTATAGGATTTTTTAGTTACAATACCACAGGTAATTTCCATGGGTGGGTAAATACCATGGGTGAATGAATACCATGGGTAGATGTCACTAACAATACCATGGGTGATTACCATAGGTGGATGAATACCATGGGTGGATGTCACTTACAATACCATGGGTGGATGTCACTTACAATACCATGGGTAAATTCCATGTGTGGATGAATACCATGGGTGGATAAATACCATGGGTAAATGAAAACCATGGATAGATGTCACTTACAATACCATGGTTGGATGCCACTTTCCATTCGGATCATTCCTCCCCCCTTAAGAAGAAATGGTCCCCATTGCATGAAGTTCCCTCTTAAGAAGCCTTTGTTGAATATGAAGAGTCATTGAATAGAATGGTTTTTTGTGGTTAACCCATAACCGTGATGAACAAAGATCCGAGGATAGAGATATCATGTAATGCTTACAACCAACTGTGATATTAACAGTGTGCGACCAAGAAAATGGACTTCGATGAAGCGTAGATTTTTGGATGACCCATAACCATGAAAAACGAAGATCTTAGGATAGAGATACCTTGTAATGCTTATGACCAACTGTGATACTAACAATGTGTGGCCTAGCAAATGGACTTCAATGACAAGGGTTTTGTGCAGTTGACTCATAACCTTGGGTTTGTGGATGACCCATAGTTGTGATGCTTGTCATTCTTCTTCGTAAAAGTATGGTGGATTGTTTGGTAGATTCTCTTATCTAATTAAATGTTATAAAGGCTTCTTTCACATTATAGACCTCTTGTTGCAACTTTGTTGATAACTTCTGCTACAGGTGATGAAATCAAATTCTATCAAAGACCCATTTGAGGTATTGAAGAGATATATCTATTGATATAAGAAACATGAACTTTGATTACTTGTGGTAATAAATTGATTCCAAAAAATCATGGTATGTGCGGTTAATTGCTCATATCTCTCAAACCGGGAAATGAAATCTACTTTCGTAAAAAACCCCATTTGAGCTAACAAAAAATAATTTCAAATGAGCTATTTTGCACCTTATAAAATGTTTATGGAGGTCGTAGAACTTGCATGAATTTTGTTGAATATTACTACAAAACTTTGAAACTTAAATATGCTTCAAACCCTCATTCCCATGGAGTCATAACCTGAATTTGATACCACAGATCCGGACTTATGCAGGAACGCAAAAAAATATACATATAGACATAAACATAAAGGTAAAGCAGAAATAAAACTTCATTTCATTAATATCAAAGAATTGAAATGTGCTTACATACAGAAGGGAAATAAACTAGTTCAGAGGCATGTAGTCACCACGTCTCTTCTCAGAGATAAGCTACCGCCGCCCTAGCTAGTTTATTTCCATTATGTATGTAAGCATATTTCAATTCTTTGATATTAATGAAATGAAGTTTTATTTATGTTGCACATCTGTGTTTATGTTTATATATGTATTTTTTTGCGTTCTTGCATAAGACTGGATCACGCAGGTTCGAGAAACCATGCATAGATCAATGCGCAAATCACAATCATAATTTAGATTTTTGGAGTTATAAAATCATGAATAGAAACAAACTCAAGGAATTATAAAAGGAGCATGCATATGCATTTGTAGGCGTTCCAATTTTCTAAAGAGGAGGAGACTAAGAACTATTGCATAGGTGAATTCCTTATGGAGACTGAGAATGTGTTAGGTTGAACTAGAGATAAAACTCTTTATTCTATAATCAATATGAGCACTATTGTTCAGTTTTGAGTATTGAATAAAGATATCATTCAGCTTGATTTATATTCTCTTCCAAATATGTGTAATTATTGATTTAGCACTATTATTAAAATCACGATAATTTTATGCTTATAAAAAAAAAATGGTATTGATCACATCAAGAAATATTTGTCGACGAGTTTTGAACCAACCAGTGTGGTTCATCGTCAGGGAAAGATGAAGAATCAGATCATGATAGCGGGTTAAATAGATAAACAGGTCATTCTAACGGCTATAAGGAAACAGCTACTATTGACTATAGGAAAGGAATTAATCTTCATACTTTAATTAAAGTTAAACATATATAACTAAATGTTAATATTATTATTCATATGACTAAAACTAAGAAAAAATAACTTTCAAAATTGTAATATAAATGAATAAAATATATAAATTATAATCATAGATTCAAAATTAACTTTTGACTAGTGTGAGATTTAGGAGAATTTTTTTCTTTTTTAAGATTATATATATAGATAAGATATATATAAAAACTTATATATATGTACATATATATATATATATATAATATATATTATATCTATAATAATATAATATATATATATATATATATAATATATAATTATATATATATATATATATAACTAAAATGATGAAAATTTATAACCTTTTCATAAAATGAGGTCAATAGTAGTATTTTCCTTGTAGTCGTTAGAATGATCTGGTTATCTATTTAACCCGCTGCCATGATCTAATTCTTCATCTTGCCCTAACAATGAACCACATTGACCCGGATGCGGGTGCTTTAATGATGTGTTAATGCCCTGCATGCGAAATGGGCAGTTGGCATTCCCACTTGCTGGTTCCAGCGGTTCGAGGTTTGGGATTTACTGGTATTAACGGTTCAGTGTGCCCGAGGTCTGCAGGTGAGTAATTACAGTATGGAGCTCATTCACCATGGCATATATGCTTTGAGGTCTTCAGGATTTGGCACTTGGTTTCTCATCTAGTGGTCAGGTCCTCAGCGCCCCTGCGCAACTCAACGAATTTGGATGCCGCCATGGATACTTAACTAGTCTCAATTGAACTGGTTCAGATATATGGTTCTGACTCTCTCTGTCGGTGTCTGGTGTATTGGGTTAGTCTTCTCTGTCTGTGTCCAGTCTAAGGATTTTGTGTCGCCTGTTTCTGCAAGGTGTTTTGTTTTGGTCTTTTATGATAGTGTCTGGTTAGTCCATCGGGCTTTTTATGTCTTTGTTTGGTTTTTTCTGGTGGTTCATTCAAGCTACTGTGAATTCTGTATTCGAGTCCTCTGTACAAAGGTTCGGTCCTCGAACCGGGTCCATTTAGCCAGTGTCTGGCCGCTTCACCCTCATCGTCTGTCTCCTGGCTCCTTCAATTCGCAAAGTCTTTCAGTCATGGTCCGTCATCGCGGCACTCCTAGGCGTGGCAATAATTCCGGGTCTCGTGGAGGCTCTTGGGGTCGTGGTGGCTCTGTCCCTCAGCGCATCACTCCATTAGCCTCGGCCTCTCCTTCCTCTCCGCCCTCTGACAGTTCTAGACCTACCCTGAACAGCTCCTTTCATTCCGCCCGGTTCAAGTTCAGAATCAGGCTCAATAAGCCTCTTATTCTGCTACTGTCACTATTATCTTCTCGGAGGAGGAAGATGAGCTTACAAGCTCGGATGAACCCTCCATGGATCAGTCTCAGTCTCAAAATTCCAGTGATTCTCAGGGCAGCTTGGCTGGATTCGTCCTCAATGACTCAGCTGCGTTGCACGAGGAGGGCCATCAGGAAGAATTTCATCCTCAGCCAACTTCACCTCACGAGCCAATCATTGATTGTGAGCCCGCGCGCCTCTCTGGAAATGTTTTGAACCTGGTTCTTCCTCCAGAAGGCAATTCGACGGAAGTTGCTGACAATGTGATGGTAACTTGGGTAAATTCCCCCAACCAGGCAAATGAGAACGCTTCAGGGTTTCCACCGCAGGTCTAATTACTCCTGGCTTCAGCGGCATTACAGCAAGTTAACTTATGATTTTTTGTTTTTGTGTGAAATTCTCAATATGTATGGCTTCTCATCTCAACAGCAGGAAATTTCACAGTCTCCAGGACATAATTCTGGTTATCAATCATTTTGTAATAGTGACTGTAAAGGACAACTTTTTGTAATCATGGCCTCTTCTGAAGCTTTGAACTTACTTAGCTCAAATTAGTGATGGGTCTCTCGAGCTTATCAGAATTCTCACTTCCATGAGTTTCATTTTTGTAAATGGAAGGCAATATGCTACCTACAACAGACAATTTGGTAGAGGGCAGGCTATAGCCCCCTCAGAGGTTCAAACCTCTTTGTAAATATTTTTCCCCTTTTATTTTAATAGAATAGTCTTTACTCAGAAAATTAAAAAAAAAAAAAAAAAGAACCACATTGATTTGTTCTAAACTCATCGACAAATATTTCTTGACGCGATTAATACCGAACAAAATTAAATTAAATTAACTTAAATTAATTGAATAAATATATAAATTATAGTCATAGATTCAAAATTAACTTTTGACTAGTCTAAGATTTAGGAGAAAAATTTTTTTTTTTTAAATATTTAATTTAAATATATATAAAGTATATATATAAAAAAACTAAAATGATGAAAATTTATAACCTTCTCATAAAAATGAGGTCAATAGTAGTCGTTTCCTTGTAGTCGTTAGAATGATATGGTTATCTATTTAACCCGCTGCCATGATCTAATTCTTCATCTTGCCCCTGATGATGAAAACCACATTGGTTTGTACTACGAAAAGAAAAAAATAATAATAAATAAAAATGAATAAATAAATAATAATAATAATACAATAAATATATATATATATATATTATATATATAAATAAATAAATAAATAAAATAATTATAATCTTGATGTGGATCATAGAAGCCTAAACTCAAATTTGATGCTTATTGAAAACTATTGTAAAGCTATCTTTGCATGGTTGGGCATAGTTAAATTAGAATTGCATGCAGAATTCAAGTATACCTGTATGTGTTAGTCGTTAAATATTTATCAACCTAATGGCATGTTGGTCTTTGTTTTAACTATTGTTATGTTATATTAACTATTTATATAGCATAACAACACTTTTTTATCTTGACTTCGATCAATATTATTTGAATCTAAGTATATGCATGAAAGGATTTAATAACTATTTATTGAATAAATTTATATGCATATATGCTTGAATAGTTGAAAATCATATGAACTATTTCTATGATTTGCTGACTCAATCTTAATCTTAGGTTCAGGTCTGGTTCCTTTCATACCTTGCTCTCGATTTTTTTTATTTTTTTTCAGGGAAGAAAAACAACAGATTTTATATTAAAATAAAACTAGTTTACATGCACTAATGATCTTATATAACATGGATTCATTGTCTAGTCCCAGTTATTCGTCATATAAAAATCTCAAGCTTATGTCCCCAAGGGACAATATTTCAATAATCCTCTCTCCATAAAAGTAGCACCATGTGCCTTGTTTCCATAATTGTCATCACCAAAAATAACAAAAACTATGTATCTAATCGATCAAAAAAATAGAAAAGGATCTATATGATAAAGAAACATTAGAGTTTGATAAAGAATAAGAAATCATGACCATAAATCATCTAAAATCAATAAAAAGTTATCTACCCGCCACCAATGAAACTTCCTTTATAATAATCTTGATAGAATATCATACCCGACCGAAGATTCAAACCCATTTTGGATTGGGCATCGGCAACAGTGTTCTGCCCATGCTAAATATGGGAGAAGGATATATCTTTGAATAGCCCAACCAATTTCCTAATATGACAGATCTAATTTGATAGAATAGGAGGATCAAACTTAGAATTGTGGCTAATCCAATGGATAGAGAACTTAGAGTTCCCAAAAACAAAGATATTCTTAAGAGCCAACTAGTGTACACAATATAGAAGACCCAAAGAGTCGTGATCTCCGCCCTAGAATTTATCCCGTGACCACTTTTCCAGCTGAAAAGATAAAAATTTCTCGGATCCATCATAATCATAGCATTGCATCCACAAACGATATTTTGAGCAACCCCGTTGAAGAATCCAACTGGATATCTCCTCTAGAAATTGGTTGGTTGGATTTATTTATACATCCCCTTCTTGTCCAATTTCCTATATTCCCACTAGAATGAGGATATTTTGTTGTAGGTTCTAATTCAAAAGACAAGGAGAATTTTTTAATATGTAGGCATTCTTGAATTTCCAAATTCACCAAAAGATGAAGAAGGGGAAAGTTTTTTCAGACTTAAAATTCAATTTCCAATCCATAATACATGTGCCAATGGATGTGTGAATCCACCCCACGATAATGTTTAATCTCTAAAGGGTTGTAGGTTTTTATTATAGATTCAAACTACAAATTGTGATATGCTAAAACAATTGACTTGAATCTACCCTACTCATCAATGGAAACAAAAATTGATTGATGAAATCATGAAGCAGAAAAGGAAGAATTTCAATCACACATAACACAATTTTATGGAGAAAGTCTCAGCTAAAAAACCCTTCTATATGTATATTTCATTAACCAGAAGATATGAGAAGAAAACACAATGCTTGTTCAACCTGAACAATCTTTGCACAAGTACAATCTCACTCATTGCTTCACAAGGCAGCTCAAGCCAATACTTAGCCAAATCTGCTACCTACCAAGCTCTTACTTCCTTGCATTGTTCTTCTGGAAAATAGCCAATATTTAATTGTGAAATTCTTCACTCATAACTACACAATCCATCCATAGGACTTTCTTTGATTGCATGCACCATCAGTTTAATTTAGATGATTTCACAACTAATAATACATTGTCCCTAAACTCTAATGTCAACTAGGTCTTTCTCGAAACTGACATGCATGGGTAATTTATGAGTGAATTATCAATTATCTGATTGATCACTACATGTGAATTAAATCCAATTTAATTCACTTAACCACTCACTAGTTCCTCCAACAATTAGAACTAGTTTAACTTAATTTAACTCGGTTAAATTGAATTAAATAATTACAGCTCACTAAGAGCTCAACTTAGGCCCCTAAAATTTAGGGATCACTCTACATAACTCTAGATAGACTTCCAACTCGAATTTATTGAGCCAGCTAAGTCAATTTAACTTAGTTAACCGCTACAAGTTTCTATGAGAATAGAATTACAATTTAATTCCCAATTTAATTAAAGGACAGATTAAATTAGGATTTTCTTGTTGCTATTTTTAACAAGGAAACCAATCCATATAGTAAGAGCAATAGGGCACTGGAGGAATAGGTGAATATGATCTTTATTGTCCATCCTACACAAATGACACCAACCTAGTCCATGGAAGCCCCTTTTGATAATGTTCTCCCATGTGAGAATCTTCTATTAACCCATAAGCCATCTGAAACATTTTAATTTTGGAAGCAAATTCCATATCCATATTTTCCACAACCATCCAAATACCTGATTCAAACAATGAGAAGGAGATATATGTCAATAGATTTCATCAGCATAAATATCAACCCCAAATGTTTTTTCCATTCCAAGTAAGAGTGTCGTCCCTTGACTGAAACATGATGTCGGCACCATTAAGTATTTCAATATAAGCATCCCATATCTCCGTCAAATGTCCAAGTAGTCCCATATCTCCATATTTTAACCAAATAGAATGTAAATCCAAAGGTTCAATTCTAGATCGCATCTAATATAGGTAGTAAATCCCCTTTGCATGAAGATGTTGCATGATATCCAATGGAAAAATGTGATGGCCACGTAATCCTTGGAACAGGTGCAAGCCAATCTCTACACCAAAACTTGAACCAATATCCCAGATAATATTTTTGAGAAACCAATGCTTCAATTTCATGAAACCGTTCCAAATGTAGGAGCAATTCTTAGTGAATTTTACCCCATCTCTTATCCACATCTGTATAGATTGGCCTTTTTTGTATTTTTCGTCAATAGTCTATTGCCATAACCGAAACCAAAAACTCTTTAAAATTAGAGAACATCCAAATTTATCCAAGTCTTTCAAGCCCCATCCACCCTCATCATTTCGATGGGTGAGAACCTCCAATCTTACCAAGTGAATCTTGTCTTCACCCCGAGCACCCAACCATATAAAATGAGAGATAATGGAATTGATTTTATTTATAACCTTCTTCGGAAGAAGCTATAAATGCATCCAATATACTGATATGCTTTGTAAAATAGATTTAGCAAGTGTTAATCTCCCACCAATAGGCAACCATCTATTATCACAAGATAACAATCGACTTTCAACTTTCTGACTTAACCACTATTAATCCATAATTTTATAGCAATTAGGTTTCAATATGAAATTGAGATATTTTAAGCCCTACTTCAGTTCTGATATACCAACAAAGAAAGTAGAAGAAATCTTTGAAACCAATGCATTGACCATCAAAGCATGTATGAGCTAAGATTTATCCTTGTTCAAATAAAGCTTTGATGCATCTCCAAAGTTTTTTATGATCAAATGGAGTTTTTCCCATTGGGATAAGGAAACTTGTCCAAGTAAAAGAACATCATCAACAAATAGAATATGACAAACAATAGTCTTCTTAGTGACCATGACTCAAAAAAAGAGACCCCACTGCCTAGCCTCAACAATTTGCCTACTTAGACTTTCAATAACTAAAAGAAATAATAAATGGGATAAGGAGCACCCCTAACGTAATCCATGAAAAACCATTAAAAAAGGTGAGGAAACCCCATTTATCAACACACCATAATTTACTGATGTGATGCACCCCATAATCCATTCCACAACCCTGACAGAAAGGCCAACTTTATGCAAGATTATCCATAGGAAAACCTAATCAACACAGTCACAGGCTTTATGTAAACCCATATTTAGAATATTTGCCTCCCATTTTTGGGCTTTTATGGAATGTATACACTCTTTTGTTATTTCCACAACATCCTGAATCTACCTTTTCTTGAGGAAGTCGAATTGTTCATGAGAAATATGCAGAGATAGAATGTCCTTGATGTAGGAGGAAATGATTTTTGAAATCATCTTATAGGTGATGTTACACAGAGAAATTGGTCGAAAATCCAAGAAAGTAGATGCATTTGAAGTCTTTGGAATGAAAGCGATAAAGATCAAATTTAACAAACCCTAAATATAGTGCTAAGACCTATATTCTTCAGCCATCATTAGCAAATCATGTCCCATAATGTCCAATAAGTAGAAAAAAATTTACGCAGTCCATCCGTCTAGCCTAGGAAATATATCCCTAGCAAATGAATTTAGAGTAGTTTCAATTTCGACCATCGAGATTGGACCACCCACCTCGATGTCATCCTCCTCATTGAACATATGTGGGTAAGATTCACTAAAATCATTTTTTTTTTCAATATCAATCCCCACCCTCTCACAAAAAAGACCCCCTGAAATATCTAACAACTTCCATATGTAAATACTGTAATTTGAAGATTTGTTTTCTTCCATCAACCATCAGTTCCAAAATGGTGTTGATATGCCTCCGCTAAGTCAAAAATTTGTGGAAGAGCTTTGAATTTTTATCGGCATCCACTATCTAGGTCACGCGGATTTTTAATCTCTGTGATTCCTCTTGTAGCCGCAAGATGTATCTTTTGCAGGCTTCGAGATCCCTGATCGAGGATTGATTTTCCTCAGATAAAAAAACTGAGAAAATGGGGTCATTTAAACAAGGAATTTCCCTCTCAATCATTCATAATTCATTTCACATTTTCCTCTTTTTATTTTGTTCCCAACAACGGACCACCCTTTTCAAAGCCCTTATCTTTTCACCCACCAAATTCATCCATGGGCTTCCCTCTGAGTAAGTCATGGAGGTCCATTTCTTTCAAATAAATCGTATAAAGTATTGTTCCACAATCCATCTATGATTAAATATAAAGGGGATCCCCTCCCAAATGCAGTCCCCTTTCCATTGTAATATTATCGAAGAGTGGTCCAACAAACAAGCCAAGGAAACCCATGATTTTATATTCCCCGGCCTTTCCAACATATTTTTGTGAACAATTAAACAATCAA
Organism: Pinus taeda; assembly: GCA_000404065.3. Lineage (NCBI taxonomy): Eukaryota > Viridiplantae > Streptophyta > Pinopsida > Pinales > Pinaceae > Pinus > Pinus taeda. The sequence continues at coordinate 157,913 of APFE030699130.1, read as the reverse complement.
GCCTCTTAGGAATGTATTCCAGTCCAGTCTTGTCATTTTTCCATGTCGAGGTAATAGGGGATGGAGAGATGTCAATAAGGATATTTTTGTCAAATAGTTCTGGAAATGAGGGCCCATTGGGTCCAACCTACATCGAGGACCCTATACCTCATCACCAGATATGGTGAGGTTTAACTCCCCAACCAAGATAAGGGACCTGATATTTAATATTCCGCAATCATCCATATGATGCCAGAATTCCGCTTTGGAATCATATGGGGCATAGATGTATAGTATGTGAATATGATCCTGTGAATCCCGTCAGGAGAATTCCTGCAAATATTTTAAAATCCTAGAGGTTAACCAAACGAGGATTCCATAAGGCAAATAGGCCTTCAAAGAGTCTAGTTTCATTTGTAGAAACAATATGCCATTGAGGGAATATGTTAAGAAATAAATATCATGCCTGCTCTCTTGCTACCATTGTCTCCTAAATCAATACGATCGTAGGAGATGTAGACATAAAGAGTTGTTTTAGGGAGTTTCTTTTATGGACATCCCCCAATCCCCTTAAATTGAGGGACAAGATATTCATGGAGGAGGATAAGAAACAGGAAATTGATCTCTAAGGGCCTAAGATTTAGTCTCATGCAGGATTGAAACCTCATGTATACCAAGATTTTACAATAAGTTCCTATAAATATTAGTCTGTCATGTACCATGCGAAGGAGAAAATTTCTTTCGGTCATACCTCTTTCGACGAATAGTGACGTTCCTAGAATAATTAGGGTTGATCTGAAGGAAGGTCGGAGAATTAGAAGAAGTGTGAATGGTCAATGAGAAACATCTCTAGGGACTGAGAATGAAGCAGGAAATCAAGGTCACTATCAACCGAGTTGGTGGGGGAGAGGGGGGTCGAGAAAGATCCAAATTGGATGGAAGGGGAAATATCAACCAAGGGAGGCTTCATAAAAGGGGAAAGGTTTTATACACCCTCGGATAGAATCATACATTCCATATAGGGCAACCTATTTGGACCAGGCCCCAAATGAGAAAGGGATTGGTTGAGAGATGTAGTGAAAATGGAGCCCATCTAGATCGAAGGGTTAATAAACGGTGCAGGTTTGGAAATAGGAATATAAGGATGGTTTGCACCATGTCCAACCAATTCATCCAATATCGGGAATATATATATATATATATATCAATTGTACCTTGCGACGCACAAGGGGATATCAGGATATAAGATTCCAATTCCTTCCCCTCTGGAGATATGCTTACGAAAGCTTGATAATATTCCCGAGAAGTTTTTATGCTTTTTTGTATAGAATAAAAAATCCAAATATCCATGGAATTTTGCAGGTAGATGATAGGTCTAGTGACATGTGAGGCATCTAAAAGGAATTCCCTAGTAATCGACTCATTGAAAATAGTAGTGTCTCTCCCCATTGCAAGTCGTTCTCAGCTGGCAGGTCCCTAGTAAAATTTGGCTCCACTAGGAACCACACAATACGCTTGAACTCTACTAAGCTAATAATTTTTTTTAATGCTTCAACATTTTTGTTAAATTTATTTGAATTTCTTCAGTAATAATTTTGTACACAAATATACCAGAATTTAACATAATATTTGTTTCCCAACACTTGCTCGCAGGTATCTATGGTTTATAAATCTTAAAAGATTTTTGTTTCACTGAGGATACTTAAAGAATACTTCTCGACCATAGGAGTTTTTTTTTTGTCATTTACAAGGTCAGGTGACCCGAACCCTAGGTTTTTTTCATCTGCTTGAGCATGAAGGTTGTGTCGTTATGGTCAAGAGAAGACTCCAGGGTTTTTTGTCTTGGATGTTTATTAAATATATTTTCTTCCTTTGCAAAGTTACTTCCTATAAGGAAGTAAATTTTTCAAGGCTTTAAGACTAAGATGTAATGTGCTTATGGGAAAACTATATTCCCTGTTAAAATGCTTTTAGGGTCCTCTAGAACCCTCTCTTATATTTTCCGAATAGTAACTTCAAATTCAATAAACCCTGATACATTCTTGAGGTTTATATACATATATTATTGTGTGAAATTATTTTCATACTTGTTTATTCCTTTATTGTATAGTTTTTCATGCTGGAAGTTTTCCTTCCTAGGTTCAATTACTTGCTATTGTAGGCATTTTAATATTGACTATAACTCATGTCTACTCTGAATAAATTCCATATTTGTAAGGTAATACCTTATAACTTATGTTAAACTTCTAGTATAAACTTCTAAATGTTTTTGTACATCTTTATTTTTTATTTTTCTCGACTGGTCTTTATATGACCAGAGTCTATAATATAAGTATTATAGAATGTCTTTACTATATCATTTACTTTTACTTCTAACAGAAATAACTACTTGAACTAATATATAATAAATATATAAACATACATATACTTTTAGCTCAGAACAGTTTTTCATTCAAATGCGTACTTTCACAAATTATAGTACTTACATCGACAAAATAAATGGTATAGAAAATAATTTATTTTCCAAACTAACTACTAACCAATTTTTATGCACATATATCTAAAATAAACATAACCCATGTCAATAGGAAACAGAGTATCATATCGTTTTTCATCAATAAAAATTCATCCATATAGTAGAGGTTTAAGGTTACCAACTTGACAATATGAGCTTAGAAATAGTACAGGAGCTCACCAGCTCCACCCAACCAATAATACTTTGTTCTCTCAAGTATTCCCATAAGCACGGGTCTATAAATTATTCACTTTTCTCTTTTTTGTCCTTTCCTCACTCTTCCACGATTCTTCCCCGTGACTCTTTATTCCAACAAGAAAACAAAAAACAAATTACTCTCTACCAATCATTTGGTAGTTAGTAACTACTTCCACCTCACCCCTAGGTGGCAAGTATTTATTACCTCGTTTATTGAGCTTTGCTTCGCACTTCCAAAGACAACATCATGTCTTTTAGGGAAGTTATGGATCAATCATGTCCATAATTCATAATTGATTCAATCATTAGTATTAGATGCCTATGACTTAATGAATGGGTAATTAATAACCAACATTAATTTGCAACATTTATCTCATTTAGCGAGATGCAACTTTTGTATTAATTCGAGATTCTTTGTTTTTATTAACAACAAAATAAAAGCAAGATTTACATTCACTTTTTATCAGTTTATCACACTGATAAAGTATTTTCAAATAAATCTTTTAAATTAAGAACATATCATACTTAACCATTTGTACAAATTTGCAATAACAGATTCAAGTTAGGGGATATCACAAAGACTATGACTCTAGATAGAAGCTGACAAAAACCCTTTCGAGACACAACAACCCACATGTAAATATGAAATACCTATTTTGGTTAAGGAGGTTAGTGTTAAATATTCAACCTGAATTGAAGAGCCAAGAATTTGTAAATAACTTGTATGAACTTAAGCATGAATAACACTAAAAGAGGGAAGTATTGAGGAACTGCAAGATTAGAGGACTCCCTTTGTGTTGTGCATGCTCATTATGGAAATATGGTGAATGATAACAAGCCCTAGCTTAGTAGGTTGAAAGATAATATATTGCTTTCTATACATGAAGGAATTTTTCCTTCATGATTCTCTACTTTTATATGAATCTCGTTAAAAGATTGAGTGAGTCTTCCTCTAATGGAATCGTGTCTATGTCAAGGGTGGCTAGTTGCATGAAAATTGCAGCGTTATTGAGCTTATGGTTAGGTGGAGAATGGCTCTCTCTTCTCTGGTTTCTAGAAAACCTTAAAGTGGCACTAATTAGTGTATTTATTCCTCTTTAGTGAAATGATCGTATTTATTCAAGCTTCATGAACGTTGTCGTGTTGGGCTACAAATGTGAATAAATTATAAGCTACAAGTATTATTTAAGAGTGTTTGATTATCAGTTGAGAATACTCATGAGAGTGAACATTGTATCTAGAAGTATTCCTTAAAGTGTGTTTTCCTATAATAGTTTTTAAGGACATTGTGTTGTTTAAAAAGAAATCAAAAGTTGAAATGGGCTCCAAGGATCTAATGAATTTGGAAAGTATAAAAAGTTGGATTTGTAAATTAGCGAAGGTTTGACCATGTTGACTAGTGATGATGTGGCTCAATGGTGCCATGTATGATGGCGCACAACATTATTGAGGTGGAGAGTAGGTAGCATTCAATTTGGATGTGACATGGATGGTGGAAGTTCTAGATATCGAAGATACATAAATCTTAAATTTCATTAAATGGGACTTTTAAGATTTCCTAGATCTATATATCTGAAGGGTTAACTTATTGATTGTAACATGAATTATGAAGGTTCAAAAAGAAAACTTGAGTGTGAAAAGAAATCCCATATATGAAAATTTTGAAATTCCCAAATGAATCTAGAAGACCGAACATCCAAAAAATCTTGTAAAAAGTTTAGAAATTGATAGAATTGCAACTGCACAAGAAATTTAATCGAAAATCCAAAGACACAATTCTACTCTACTGATTTGTGGAATAAGATTCGTAATTTAGAACAACATGCATAAACATGCAATATGAAAAACCACAAATACACAATGATTTCTAGGGGAACCCAACTGGGAAAAACCCCTCAAGCCTCTTTGCATTTATCATATGAATAGAGAAACTATTACAATTGCTAGCTCTAGCGTTGAGCTCAACCTACAAAATAATAATTGTTCTCTCTGCTCAATGAACAACTCTAGCCAACACCTAGCCAAATATCAACTCACCTAGCATCTTATTTCCTTGGGCAATTCCTGAGGAAATTAGCCCTTATTCTTTAGGAATTTCCTCCAAATTGATTGCACAATTCCCAAGGATCGATCGTTGATTGCATGCACACATATGTACACTCAAAACAAGTCTACAATTGATGTTACATTGCTTGTCCTCTCCACTTCAGTTGAGGAACTCTAATTCTCTGCATGCACTAGCTATTTTGGGTTGATTTATTAGTTAACTAACAAATCTCTGAGTTAGATTGTTGTCCCACTACACAACTGACCTTCAACTAACTCTAATAATAGTTAAAGGTCAGTTAATTGAATACAACTGAAAATAATTGAACTTGATTACTAAAATTTAGCATTCACACATGCATAACTGAACCCCAAGCCCTCTAACTCGAATTTACTAATCTAACTAAGTGACAAAAGCCATGTCACACTAGTTAATTGCCTCCATGTTGTCCTCCTGGTGTGGAAATTTGATTTACTCAATTTGACTAAAGCTAAAGCCAAATTGAGCCTTTCTTGCTACATTTTTTCAACACTCCCTCTTAGAAGGAAAGGGATTTTCTACCACACCTTTCCTGCACATGTGGAATTGGAATTTACCTCTTGACAATTCCTTTGTAAAGATGTTAACATCTTGCTCCTCATTTGGAATGTACTGTAGAAATATAATTCTCCTGTGCACACAGTCCTGCAAATGATGATATCGAATATCAATGTGCTTGGACATGTCATGAAATACCAGATTCTCAGAGAGCTTAATGCAACTCTAGTTATCATGATACATCATTGTCAGATCCATCTCCTGAATGAATAGTCCCACAAGTATTTTCTTCATCCATATTGCTTCACATGTTGCTTGGCTTGCAACCATGTATTCAACCCCTATTGAGCTAAGCGCCACAGGCCTCTTCTTCCTGTTATACCAGGAAATAGTTGTAGACCCAACACTAAAGATAGTACCTGATTTACTTTTCCTATCAGATGGACTCCCTGCCCAATTTGCATCACTGAAGCCTTGCAACTTCCCTCCCTCTATCTGTCTGTGCCAGAATCCATACTAGGTAGTACCTTTGAGGTACCATAACACATGCTTCATTGCCTTTCAATATAATTTGGTAGGCATCACCATAGCTTGGCTAAGTTGTTTGACTAAGATTCAGAACAGGCAGAGATAAAATAGTGAATAAGATCATTTGTTTCAAGATTTTTTGCAATTTTCTTTGCTAAGCATTTCATTTCAATTGCATCAATGAGAGACAGAATATGATTATTGACTCATATTGTTAAATGTGTAAAGAAAGGAAAATATGAATAGAATCAAAACTATAGAATACCCAGATTCTGATTAAACAATAAATACTTCCCTGCACATGTTGCATATTAATCACTTGCTTTATTTCTAAAGCTAATCCAATCTTCAAATCAAGTCAACAAAGACCTGCAAAAGAAGCAAAATATAAATAGGAAGTAAACCATAATATTAGAACTCGAATATTTTAAATTTTTTATGTATCAAGTATGAACATTTTTTTTAAATGTTATTGATTTTCTTGTTGATTTTGAAAAGTGTTGATGCAACATCAACACATTTTTTTAGAGGGCTTACTTTTTACACTTTAATTTTTTTTATGTATTAAGTGTGAATTTTTTTTTTTGTTAGTAATTTCATCTTGATTTTGAAAAGTGTTGATGAGCATCAACCCTTTTTGTTTAGAGGGCTTATTTTTTACACTTTAAATTTTCCAATGTGTTAAGTGTGGATAATTTTTTAAATGTTGGTGATTTTCATGTTGGTAATAATATATATAATAATATACAGAAAACAATTAAACAAAAAAAATCTAAACTTTGTTTTTAATTACAAATATATATATATATATATATATATTATATATATATATATATATATATATCATTTAAAGAAATTACCCCAAGAAAAATTATTAAAAATATATAAATTAATATATAAATAATAATAAAGGAATTAAAAAAAATAGTAATAATTTTACAAAAGAAAATTTGCTACTGCCACCCCTCCCTCCGCCCCACTGCACTCCTGTCTTCCCTCCCTCTCACTCCACCTCACCCTCGACCGCACCCCATTGCTATCGTCCCTCCCTCACGAGGGGGGCAAAGTGGGAAGGGTAGGGTAGGGCACGCAGACTGGAGGTGGGTAGGGAGAGAGGGAGGTGGGGTGAGGTAGGGAGCGGAAGGGGTGGGCGAGGAGCGAGGGGTGCGAAGGGTGGTGTAACGCCCTCGGTGTTGTGCGACGAGCGAGCGCTGGGCACCGGGCGGGCACATGCCAGGCGGGCACACACCGGGTGGGCGTGCACAACCGCACGCGGGTGGGCGTGCACAACCGCACGCGGGTGGGTGAGCGCACACGGAGAGCGCGCGGGCGGGCGCGTAGGTGAGCGCACACGATGGGCGCGTAGGTGAGCGCACACGATGGGCGCCGGGCAAGCGCACAGGGCACACGGGTGAGCGCACACGGAGGGCGCGCGGGCGGACGCACGGTGAGCGCACACGAAGGGCGCACGGGCAGGCGCACACGGAGGGCGCGCGGGTGAACGCGCACGACGGGCGCGCGCTACGGACAAAATGCGACGAAGGGTTAAACAACAATGCAACGATACGACAACGTTGCAACACTTAAACACAAATGCGTGGAAGCGATGGGAAGTTTATACCTTGGCGTGAGGAGCCGTGTACAAGGCAACGCCGACTTACACGATGAGGAGTTAGGGGTGTGTACTAGCATGGTTTGGGGGTCGGCTGGAGCGCCACCGCCCATGCTAATACACGTATATATTACCATTGAGCAGAGCTCATTTGGGGATCATCGAACGCACTTGCATCTTCGCAAAGCACAAGTAGAAGTGCGCACTTTGGAAGGGATGCGCACATCTCATGCGCACTAGTCCTTGGTGACTTGGACGCAAGAGTTAAGACTTGGGGAGAAGTCGAAGTTTATGCAGAGGTGGTTCTACATTACGGTTTTAGTGTAGATTTGGCAGAGGGTTGTAGGTGGCTCGTGTGAGCACCTTTCTTTGTACGAAGGATGCGTAAAGTTGTTGTAAGGCAAGATTGCCTATCTTTGTAAATTTGGCTAAGTGTTGGCTTGGAGCTTGCCAAGCACACTTGAGCGTTGTATTACTGAAAACTGATATAATATACATTGTTGGGCAGACTGTTCGGGAGTTGCCCCTCCCCTTTATATCGTGCGATTGTTGTTCTTTTATAATTGTTGTGGATAATGATTAAGTATGGGTGATCAATGATATAAAGGTTAAATGCATTTTATACTTAGTTGCGAAACACAAACTAAGTTATCGGTTGTGAATTAGGCATAGTCCACATACATTAGTATTGTTAAAAAGAAAGTGTGTGGTGGTGCCGCACCTCGCCCGCACGGTTGAAAGACCACCGTAGGCTTGGGGGCGTGACAGGTGGGGTGCGCCAGTGAGGGGGAGCAAGGGGGGGTG